>CAUYQV010047731.1:0-13539 GCA_963574575.1 Galagoides demidoff
TAAGACAGCAGACTGCTGATAGGGAGAAATCTTCCTATAATGTTTCTGAAGATTATTCTTTATCACATCCAAAATACCCAACAGTAGTAGATCAGTGGACCAAGATAGAAGGAAGCCAAACTGAGGAAGAATTAGGTCAAAAGTTTACTACCCTTTTTTGGGGGGGGGGGAGTTGAGATTATGAATGATACTTTCACCCAGTTTTTTCTATTCTCTGTATACTTTTAAATGCCTATATTAAGTATTCATTGACTTAATAATTATGAAAATACATTTTTTTAATGAAGTCAGTTTGGCAAAGACTTCCAGATGAGCTGAAGGCTGTGTAATAGTCAATTGAAATGGGGTTTAATGAAAATCACATTGGGATATGCTCGGCTCAGAATTACTGTATGAAGGCAGAAAACTAAAGCAGAGAATGCCATTGACTAGCAAGTGCTCTCAAGGTCCTGTTTTTGTCATATGAAAAAATGTCCCAGACCTCCCAGAAGTTCTTGTAACAAATGGAACCTTCAAAGCAGAAAGGACTCATCTGATGATTTTCGCAGGAAGCAAAAAAGAGTCTATCCTCTGCAGAAGTAACATTCTGGAAGACAAGTTAAATTTATGACTTTATGACAGTTTCATAAGCCAAGAGCTTTGAGTATGTCTACAGAGACAAGCAAAGAACTACACTGCATCCAGAAGACACTGAGGGCAGTATCTGTACCCTTCCGAAGTAAAGAGTTCTTTATTTTGTTTTCGAGTATATACAGTCGAATTACATTATGGAAATGAATGGAGTCAGCTGTCACATATTTCCATTAATGTAAAGCCAAAGCATAAATAATTGCTATCTCTATGGTTTTCTCAGAATTGGAATAAAAATCCTTGTCCTTTTGTTTAAGCTTTTTTTTTCCTTTGGGACACAGCATAACATCAGTTTTCAAGTTAAAATAAAGTGTGACACTTCAATAAAAAGAAAGCTATGGAAACCAAATACTGAACTTACGGTACACAACAGAGTATGCAGCCTACAGATGGAAGGAAAATAATAAACCTTTTGCCCATATTTGCCATAAAGGAAAAGAAAATCAAAACCATCAAGTACTTACATACCATGTCTAGCATTTAATACAATATTTACACATAGCAATAGAATAAGTAGAAACATGATTTAGTGTACCACTGAGGATTATGTAAAACTGCATTCCAACCCTCCTCAGATGGCCTAATCCACCAGCAATTGCCATCACATAAACCAGGATGTGGTTATGTTTTGACAACCAACTAGCTCCTAACAAGTGTCTTCATTTCCTAGGAATATTTTGGTCAAGCATCAGATGTTGTTGCTAAAAACTAGCTATTATATAAAATAAGTGAGTTCAGTTTTTCTTTAAAAGACCCAGTGTAAATGCTAGAATACGTCTTCTTTTCAATTATGGGTAATGAATTAAAATCAAGGAAGCATTCCTTTCGTCAGACACATTTCTTCATGCTTCTTAAGCTGCATTACGATCATAATGAGGACCGCCCCACAGAATTCTCTGTGAACACAACATGTCTATCTAGTCTTGTACCTTATGTCCTGCTCATTTGTTTAGCCACGATTGATCCAGAGGCCTATGTGCTACTCTACTGTCTTACCAAGATACATGCACAAGCTTATTTGGAATTCTTTCAAGCCCTGATAAGAAAAGCTTAATTTAAATGAAAAGGATGGGAGAAAGCTGAAAGAAGAAATCATGAAAGAAAATCAGAAGATAGTTTTTAAAAAGGTTGCTTGAAAAGAGTTGAGCAGAGAAACCGTGACAGTACTACAGTTTTCATAAGATTAGGGGTATACTAAATGCACTGAAATGTGTGTCTTGGTGGCTAAAATTATAAAGTTTATGTTATCTGGATATTACCACAATAAAAATAATCCAGTCTAAATAAGAGGGGGGAAAGGGTCTTTTACCACAGACTTGCAGCACCTCAGTATTGGAAAGAACCTTAAATGCAGTCTAGGCAAGTGTTATTTAAGCAATCATTTTGTGAGTCATAAAATCAATTTACATAAGACCATAAAATTTTAAGAAAGTAGAATTTAAAAAAATGAATGTATCTTACATAAGGCTAAGTACATTTTAATAAAGTCATGTTTCAGTTGCAGATGTATGCATATGTTCACATACTAAGTTGTAATGCAGAACATACAGTTTGTCTGTATACAAACCATATAACTAGACAAAACACATGGATTAAAAAAAAAGAAAATTATTCTCAGACATCAGAGGACTTCCCAAAGTGGAGACTCCTAAACGAAGAGAAACAAATAAGGTGACCCTGACATCAGCTAGACCCAATTAATATGACTAGAGCATTCCATGGAACAACATAATACGTATTATTATGAGACCACAGTAATAAGACAATGAGGTATTAATAGAAGTCAATGGAACACAATAAGAGTCCAGAAATCAAGCAAGGTAATTCAATAGCATAAAGACTAGATTTTGCAAAAAATAGTCCTGGAACAACTAGACTTCAATGTGTAAAAACTAAACTTCAGGCTTTATGTCATACCATACGCAAAAAGTAACTTAAAGCATATTGTTGACTTAAACATGAAATCTCAAAATACAAAGCCTTTAGAAGAATATAGAGAAGAAAATTGTCAGGGTTGGCAAAGTTCTCATAAATAGATAAGATATCAATAAAAAACCTATTTTATGATTGAACATAAGATATCAATAAAAAACCTATTAAGAGTATATTAAAGTGATCAAAATTTTAAAATTTTGTCCTTCCAAAGAAACCATAAATAACATGAAGTAGGAGAAAATATTTTCGATGCATATATCTAACAAAAGATTTCTACACAGAATATATAAAGAACTTGTAACACCCAATAAGAATTCGAGCAAAAAAATTAAAATGGGCTTTTTTCACGTGTATATCTTTGAATGGACATTTCACAAATGAAGATATACAAGTGACAGACCTATGAAAAGATTCCATCATTATTACTTATCAGGGAAATGCCAATGAAAACCTCAAGGAAACTAAAACTTCACAGATTAATAATGCATTGATGAGGACATGAAGCAAACAGAATGTTCATAAATTGTTGGTGGGTTTGCATAATGGCACAAAATTAAAAAAAAATAGTTTTACACTGTCCTATGAAATACGTACTTAACCATATAGCCCACCAATTCCATTCTTAAATATTTACCTAAGAAAAATGAGTAAGCCACACAAAGTTCTAATACACAGATGTACACAATAGCTTTACTCCAAATCTGGCAATAATATAAGTGTCTACTACCAGGCAAATGGATTCACAAAGTGTGATATAATTCATTCACAGGAATACTACTAGGCAACAAAAAGTCTATTGATATGTATGACATACAGATAACTCTCAAAATCATTGTATTAAGTGAAAATAGTCAAAACCAAAAAAAAAAAAATACACACTTTCCCACTTCATTGCTATAAAATTCTAGAAAAGGCAAATCAAATCTATATTGACAGGAAGCAAGCATATTAGTTTTTGTGTTATTTGGGGCTGTAACATTAATTATCTGGGTGCCAAGGTAACTTTTGAGGGTGATGGAAATTTTCTATGTCATGATTGTGTAGTAGTAGGTACACAGGTATATAAATGTTAACAGTAATCAAATTGTACACTTAAAATTGATGCATTTCATTGTATGCAATTATACCCCAATAAAAGTTACTTAAAATACATTTTAAGGATGTATTATGTATACTGAATGAATGGAATGAAAATGTCTAAGGAATAGGCACAGCTAAAAGAAATAACCAAGTGCTTCTATAGTTACTACCTGTATTTCTTTATATTCAATTAATTAGAATTCAATAAATTTTATATTGCAGTGGGTTACTTGAAGGTTTATCAGTAATACACAAATGACTTTATAAAGTATCTTAGGGCCATTTTTATTTTAAAAAAATTATCCAATATTGTGTTATGGAAATATAGAGCATAGATAATTGGGTTAAATCCTTCTAAAAGTTAAAATAAAGCTATAATGTAGCCATGGGGTAAAATATGGCTATTTTATTTATCTAAGTACAGAAATGTAACAATATATGTGTATGGTGTGCTCCTACAGATTGCATTCCAAATAACTTGAAATTTACTGACCTGACAATAAAGAGGAAGTGGCAGTAGTAAATTCTTACCTATCAATAATACAAATAACATTGAATTTAAATGCACTAAATTCTCCAACCAAAAGACATAGAGTAGTTGAATGGATTTAAAAAAAAAAAAAAGCCAAATATATGCTGTCTACAAGAAACTCACTTCACCTATAAAGACAGAGACAGCTTGAAAATAAAGGGATGGAAATAGATATTCCATGCAGATGGGAGCCAGAAAATAACAAGAGTACCTATACTTTTATCAGAAAAATAGATCTTAAGACTGTATAAAGAGATGCAAAAAGTCAACATACTATAATGATAAATAGATCAATTAAGGAAGAATATAGCAATTATAAATATACATCCATCTGACACTGGAGCACCAAGATATACTACGTAGAAAGCATATATTATAAAAGATATGTAGAGATTAAATCATAATTCCATAGTAATTAGAAGCCTGAACACCTACTTTCAGCATAGGATAGGTCATCCACACAGGAAAGCAATAACAACAAAAAAAATTTACTTAACCTGTATTATAGATCAAATGGATATTTACAGAATGCTTCATCCAACAATTGCAGAATCAACATTAAAAAATCAATATATGCCAATAGTGAACAATCTGAAAAGAAAATCTAGAAAGTAATCCATTTACAATAGCTAAAATAAACTAGTAATAAACTTAACCAAAGAAGTAAATATCTCTGCAATGAAAACTATAGAACAGTGAAAAAAGAAGTTAAAGAAGACACAAAACAATCAAAGGATATTCTGTGCTTCTTCAGTGGAAGAATCAATAAGAATCAATATTGTTAAAAGGACCATAGTATCCCAAACAGTCTATACATTCAATGCAATCTCTGTCAAAGTACCAATAGAATTCTTCACAAAAATAGAAAAAAAAAATCCTAAAATTTATACGAAACCAGAAGTGACCCAGAATAGCCAAGGCCATCCTGAGCAAAAAGAAGAAAGATGGAGAAATCACATGACCTGACTATAAATTATACTATAGAGCAGCAGTTCTCAACCCGTGGGTCACGACCCCTTTTTAACAATTAAAATACACTGTGGCATTAGGAAGGTTGAGAACCACTGCTATAGAGCTTTATGAAAAGGACAGGCAACCAAAGCAAAAATGGACAAACGAGATCATATCAAGCTAAAAAACTTCTGCACAGCAAGGAAGTAGTTAACAAAGTGAAGAGACAACCTACAGAATGAAAGAAAATATATGGAAACTACCTAATAAGGGATTGATAACTGGAATATATAGAGAGCTCAAACAACTCGATAGGAAAAAGTCAAAGAATCTGGTTAAATGATGGACAAAAATTCTGAATAGACATTTATCAAAGAAGAGATACATTTTATCTTTGTCCACGTTAATTACAAAGTGTCTAAGAGATGCTTTGGAACATCCTCAAAGTGCTGAAAGTGGACCTTCCATTTGATTATACAATCCCTTTGCTAAGTATCTACCCAAAAGAAAAAAATCATTTTATCATAAGGAAGTTTGCATTTTAATGTTTATATCAACTCAATTCACAGTCACAAAGAATGGAAACAATGGAAACAACTCAAGTGTCTTGTAAATAAAAAATAATTCAATTGATGCAATTTTTTTTAGTATAGCAGTGATTTTGACAGCCATCCTAAAAAATATCAGAAATTGTAGTTCTGGCCGTAATTAAGAAAATACAGGACAGGATTGAAAAGCTAGATGGAAGAATCTATATAAAAATATAAGCCAAATTGCATCAATTAAAATATTATTTCATTTACTAGGCAGTTAAACTAATTGTTCTTTCTTCTGGAATGATTAGGAAACATTATAATTGAAGGGGTATATGTCTCTGACATTGTTTGGCTGGAATTATGTCATAAAGAAGGAAATCTTCAGTTTTAAAATACACAGTTTTCGTGAGATTCTTTTGGAAGGTCAGTTGGTGGATCCTGAAGATTCTCTCCTTTGATTTTCAGAATCTTCACAGAACGGTATTCTTTAGACACTCCTGAGGATGTTTCAGAGGTTATGTTGTTACGGCTGTTTTGCAAACAAACAAGAAACCAAAGCAATTTATTCTAGTTTCATGACAATGTGATTACATAATAAAAATATACTGTAACGTCTGCACATTTCAAAGCATGTATTTGGTTTGTTTCCCTCTTGCAGGGAAAATTCTCTGAAGCTATCTTTCTTTCCAGCTCAGTTCTCAACACTTCTGGCTTCTTGTCCTCAGCACACCTTCCATTCTATCACACAGGAGGGGATATCTTTGACCAAAATTCATTAGTCCAAAATCTCATAGTCATTTGGGTCATTACAGGGTAAAAAGAAAAGATAAAATCTCTTGTCTTACAAATATTCTTTCTAAGACGAGTTTTCTATAAATACGATTTCTATCAGTAACCTTAAAATTTAACAGCTAACACCAAAAGTGTCTCCATATCAAGCATTTTTGTAATATTTTAACTTGAAATAATTTGCTTAATTTTTTACAACCCTAGGAAGCAAGTATTGCTATCACGCCATCTTACAAATGAGAAGACTGAGGCACAGAGAAGTTAAGCGAGGTACTCTAGGTAAGTGGTTGAGTCAGAACCTAAACACTGACAATCTAACTCCAAAGTCAGCAGGCTTCATCAATATGCTTTTAACAAGAAGGAATTCGGAGAAATAGGTACCCGAAGTAAAGCATTTTTTGTTAATTTGTTTTGGTGAAGAATAGAAATCCACCCTGACAGTCACTCAGGTAAAAACAGTTATTCCAGGCTACAATATTTCAAAGACATAAGAACAAAGTTTGAAAAACTGTAAGGAAATAGAGAACCTTTCTTTGACTCTCAGAGAACACTGTGTCAGTCCATTACTGGCTCTTCATCACAGATTACGAGTATATGTAAAGTTGTAGAGGAGGCTTCCTTCAATCTGCTCCACACCCACATTGCCCAGCACACCTGTCCCACCCCCACCACTGTAGGACTGGCCATTCCTAGGACATTTCCAGCTCTCTCCTGTCTCTATGTCTCTCCTCACACATTCCTCTGCTCAATTTTGATTCCTCCTTACATCTGTCTGCTGAAGAATTCTCCATACATAGGAAACCATCATAAATACAACTCCTCCAGAAAGCTTATCTAATTCTGCCTAGTTAGTGGCAATCTTCCCTTCCCTATTCTTTTATTTTACAGTTATGTTTTTATAGTGGAAGTCGGCCTCCCTTAGAAAAACCACCAAAAACATAACATGAGGCAAGCTGTTTAGTAAAGAGAACTATAAAGTTCACGTAAAGGACCAGACCTTCTTGTTAGAAAAACCAGACAAGTACTGCCTACATATGGCTCTACATTGTTGCCATTTTAGCTGAAAATGTCTTCTCTTATAAATACCCACATAAGTGAGTGGAACTTTTAAAATGTTGAAAGATATTCCCAGTACTCTTTAAAGAGTTTAAAGAAGTTAAAACAGGAAAATGCATCCTGCATCTCAGACATCAACTTACTCATTTTGGTCACGGATTTTATGTTAGCTACCTCAAAGGCAGTCAACTTAGAAAAGAGAATTCCTAAGGATCCTTTTAGGAATGCCAAAATGTCATGAGAGGGTGGGATACAGAAAAAGCAGGCAGGAAATAGGTGCATATTTTATACTTACCTGTGTAAGTGGAAATGGTAGCACCATTCAAAGCAATAGTGATTTTCCATGAATCACCAAGAGACATTAATTACTTTCTAAGTCTTGTGACAAGATGGAATTAAGCTAAGAATCAGAAAATAACTCGGGGGTTATTTCTTTTTTGTCTATTTATTCATTCAACAGACATTTATACCCTGCAATAGGCACTATATTAAGTGCTGGTTTGTTAGTGGACACAGGCTTTCCTCTAGAAGAACAGACTTTTCTCTAAGGAATGCAAAAGTTACTCTAATGAAACATGATTAGTAATTTGTTAATCTTTTTTTTTGGTTGGACTTATCTGTGAAGTTTATACTATACAGAAGTTAAATTTACCATTCTTTTCCTTTTATGGTTTTATATTTTCTGTGTTTAGAAGAAATTACAAAATAGGCCAGGTGCAATGGCTCATATCTATAATCCTAGCACTGTGGGAGGCTGAGGTGGGAAGATCACTTAAGCTCAAGAATTCAAGACCAGCTTGAGCAAGAGTGAGACCCTGTCTCTACTAAAAATAGAAAAACTAGCTGGGTGTCGTGGTGGACGTCTGTAGTCCCAGCTACTCAAGAGGCTGAGGCAGGAGGATGATTTGATCCCAATAGTTTGAGGCTGCTATGAGCTAGCCTGATACAAACACTATACACAGGAGGACAGAGTGAGATTCTGTATCAAAAATTTTTAAAAATTAAAATATCATTCATCTTGAGCTACTTGTTTTGAGAGACTGCCTAAACACTTCAATGACACGTTAGTAATAAACAACATAATAATAGTTTACCATTCACACTTTATATAGTACATTATCTCTCCTATGCATAAGTACAAGGAAGTTATGATATCCTCATTTTATAAATGGTGAAATTATAGGTCAGAAAAATTAAACTACTTTCACAAAGCCACAGAGCTCTAAGGTAGTGGCTCCAACATTTGAGTGTGTATCACATCAACTTGTTACGAAAATACATTACTGCATCTTGTCCCCATAGTTTCTAATCCAATAGGTCTTCGGTAGATTCTGATAATTTGCATTTCTAGCAATTTCCTAGGTGAATTATTAATAGTTTCAATAAAATGCTGAGGACATGGAGGAGGAAGAAGAATACTTCCCCCCAACCAGGAAAGGGAAAATATCATTTGCTAAACACATGGTATTTGGGTTGAAATATGATTAGTAGTTCACCTGTCAGAAGAAAAAGGAAATATGACTAGGAGTTCACGTGGAAGAAGAAAGAAGACCCAAGAGAGTAAATGTGGAGGTGCAGGAACTCAATATACAGGGTTTGAAACTGACTAGGAGGCTCAGCACCTATGCCCAGGGGTCACATACACCAAGGCTGGCAGGTTTGATCCTGCCTAGGCCTGCCAAACAACAATGACAACACAACAATAAAATAGCCAGACGTTGTGGTGGGCACCTGTAGTCCCGGCTACTTGGGAGGCTGAGGCAAGAGAATCGCTTAAGCCCAAGAGTTTGAGGTTGCTGTGAACTGTGGAGCCATATACTCTACAGAGGGTGACAAACAAGACTTTGTGGAAAGAAAGAGAGAAAGGAAAGAAAGACAGGAAGGAAGGAAAGGAAAGGAAAGGAAAGGAAAGGAAAGGAAAGGAAAGGAAGAAAGAAAGAAAGAAACTAGGAGATGATGGCTTTATTCTCTACAGTCCTTCCCTTGCAATGAGATGACAAAAGAACATAATGGATAAAAATAAAATTAGGGCCATGTGGTGGTGGAGGGAAATGTTGAGATCATTGAAAGCTGATAAAAATTCTAGTTACCAATCTGAATGACCAAGTTTAAAAGAGATATTTTGAGGACTGTTATAAGTATCTTCTCGTTTCTGAGTTTCTCCAAACATCATTACTTGGGACGAAGAATTTCTTTTACATTTTTTCCTATAATCTTTACCAAATATATTGCAACTCTTTTAACTTTTAAAATATTCCTCTTCATATTCACTCAATCCTCACTTACTCTGTAGCATGAATCTCAGGAGCATCCTTTGTTTACTATTTGTATTACATACACACCATTAAGCTTATCCTGACCAATAACACATACATCAATGTTCACATTTCATTGGTACTAGCACTTTTTAAAAAAAATGAATATGGTATGAGTTGTGAAAAATTGATGTTGATTAGTAGAGATGATTAAATTTGAAGAGCTGTCACAATCTAATGCTGTGGTATTGGTGGTTTGCTTGGAATGCAGTATAAGCACATTGCACTATGCAAAACTCAGGTGTTTGGCTTTCCTGTGCAAAGAAGTATAGGTCTTTAGGAAGCTAGTATCTAGTTATTAGTAAGTATCTATGCTCTGGTCCCAATCTCTCAAAGTCTTTATCCAACAGATGTTGTGCAGTCTTCTCCAGATCATGACCATGTCCATCACAGAGAAAAGGTCATTGTCAATATTCCAGTGGAGCCATTACATTTGTCCCAACATCCTTCATATCATCAGAGTCTCCCTTGAGACAAAAGTTGAGAATTACTTTACTCTAGATAATGTACCAATGGTATAATTTCCCTGGCTAACGGTGAAGAGAATCACTGGAGTTTCCAGTAATCATACTCACTGCTTACTTGAGTAAATAAACATCAGGATGATTTTAAGCAAATAACAAAATCTCTATATCCCTCAATTTCCCTATCTAAGAAAGGTAAGGATAAAAATATGAGGATAGAAAAGTTACACACATTATCCACATGATGTGGTAGTTAGGAATAGTAAAACTGTTATTATAACTATGAAATCAATTAAGATATGTAAAGCAGATTAAGATTGGGGAGCAGATTCCAGTCTAAGATATCCATTTTTCCTCCATTTGTTGAAATCTATTGGTATGAAAAAGTTGTAACAGTTACGTTCAGTCCATTTTTTTCCAAAATCAGAAAAAAAGCTGTCAAGCACCATAGAACATTTGTATTACACCAATAGGGGTGTGGTTTTACAAGGTTGAGAAACAACTCGAACTTGTAGAGGAGGTACATTTGTTTTCATATTGGTTCTCTGGCCTTCTGGGCATGTTGGATTTGAGGGTGGTTAAAAAAAAAAGCCCCTGGAGTTCACAATCTACAAGGAACCATGAAGAGTTGGAAACCCAGTTATGGAAGTGAAATTTATTCATTTTATGAATTCAGACCAGTAATGTTAAAGCAAATTATCTTCCAGATTTACCTAATAGTTCTCTCTACTTGATGTTTTTTATCTTACCAATATTTCTCTCCTCCAGACTTATTGAACATTAAATGAAGCATATAAAGATAGCCATGAAATAATTTTCTGTGACCCAAAACAAGATAATTTTATTAAAATGTGCATATTAGTAGTTATAGAATTATCTGTATGATACTGTCATGACAGATACACAACACTGTACATTTATCAAATCTGACAGATCTTTACAACACAAAAAATGAACCTAAATGTATGCAAATAAAAAATGATTTAGGAAGATAGGAAGAGATGGGATCCCAGAAAGAAATCCTGACTATGAGAAAAAAAAAATCTGACCATATTAAAAATGTATAGGGAAAAACTACTCATTAAAAGAGGTTGGTTAGGGGAAAGGCACATACTTTGGAAATGTGTATCTATATAACTTATGGCAAAACAAATTGTATATGAATACTGTATTCTAGCTTTTAAAGTTGTTTCCCCCATGGGTATGGGTTAACAATTCTGATACTCTTATGATATATTCAGAAATTGAACAATTAAATAAACAGATGGCAGATAGTGATGGGCAAAATCTCACTTTTGATGTGGGAATTTACAGATAAGTAAGGGCAAGAGGCTTAAGTAATTCATGCCTGGAATCCAGATCTTGGTTTCTAATACCATTGTCCAATAAAAGGAACAAAGTCTCCTTGGATAAATGGCTGATTTTAAGATGTGGAAATATAAAAGATATATAAGAAAGGAAGGTATTAATAAAAAAGAAAAACTCACATTAATTGGAGGTATGCCAAGGAGGCACAAGAGTCAAGTGAAAGAGATCCCAATGGCCAAAGCTAGAACACTTTGAACAACACAAGGTAGTGTCATGTTATTACCCCAAGTACAAAACGCATATTCATGCCTTTGTGCTTTATGATAAATTATTGAATACACAAATGTATGCAGGATAAGAGAAATGCACCCATGCAGAAAAATCCCAAAGAATTTATGGGGCTATCCCACCCAATGGTGGGCTGTGCATAGCAACTTCCTCCCAAAGAAAACATTACAGAAAGAAGAAGCAAAAAAGCATAACTTTACAATGGAGAAACTTGGCCCATAGAACCTTAGCCAGGTGATAAGGGTTAACATTAACAATGATAAATCAAGGAGATATCACATACTCTTAATATGATGTGATGAGACTAGTATTTTATCTCTATGATCTTCCTCCCCCAAACATTTAGTCACTGTATAATCACAGGGAGAAAAAAAAAATCAGACAAATTCCAATAGAGAAGTGTCTTATAAAAGACCTGACTAGTACTCTTCAAACCTATCAAAATCTCACTTTTAAAAGGTAACTGTCACTGTCATAGCTGAGTGATAATTAATATGCATGAGGCACACCAAATATTTATTTATTCATCCACTCTTCAAAAATGTATAGAGCACCTCCTATATGTCATTGTTCTAGGTACTTGTGAAACTTTTAAGAAAACAGGAGGGAAAAAAGGAGAGTAGTTAAAAGGTTATTGCAATAATCCAGATGAAAGATGATTATGGCTTTGACAAGGGTAGTAGCTGTGGAGAAGTTAAGTCATCAAATACTCTCACTGTTGTGAATTCAGAACCAACCAGACTTTTATAGTTTAGAAGTGGGTTATAAAAAAATACATATTTAGCATGTCTCCAAGGTTTTGGCATGAGCAACTGGAAAGCTGGAGTTTCCACAAGGCGATAGAAATGAGAATGTGGATGAAGCAGGTTTGATTGGAGAGGAAATTTGACATCTCAGTTAGGTACTGAAGTGCCGCTGGATATATAGGTATAAAGTTCAAGACCTAACTATTTAACCACTAAATATGCTGCTTGCCAATTAGATACCCAAGTGGCATTGGATACGTGTGTCTGGAGTTTAAAGGAGAACTATTTAAACACCAGATGTGCTGCTTACCAAGTCTGCCAATTAAAAGCATTTGATTCTAGTTTGAAATTTTCATGTGAGTTTTTTTCTTCTTCAGGCAACTCAGTTTAATGATATCAAAAGTGGCTTTTTCACTCAGAATTATACAAAGAAAACCAAAGATTCATTTTTTGTTTTAATGATAAGGCATATAATTTTCTAAGCATTTAACTTCAGTACAAATACATAAATGAGTGAATGTCTGTGTGTGTTTAATAAATTACAGTGTTAATATAGTTTTGGCTTCAATTTCCAAAATTCCTTACAGCGAAATGTTAAAACAATAGCCGGTGATAGCTAAGGAAAATGTCTCTGCCATCTTCTACTGACCTCTGCTGCAGCCTGTTGGCATTCTGGGCTAAAATAGATACTTTCTATTCATCATGATTTTTTTTTTTTTTATTGAATGGTAACTATGTACATTAATGCACTTCTGGGGTACAGTGTGGGGTTTTCACATGCAATCCGAAATACTTGCATCAAACTGATCAACACAGCCTTCATGTCATTTTCTCAGTTATAGTTTTAAAACACATCATGATTTTTAATAACAATTGCAAAGATATTTTGGTTTCTCCGTAAGTGCTCAA
>CAUYQV010047732.1:0-12042 GCA_963574575.1 Galagoides demidoff
CATTTATCGGGTCCACCGGGTGTTTTTCCACTGCTGCCTGTCCTGCTTAGCAGTCAACTAGTCCCCGGGCCTGCAGTCCAGCCCTCCAACAGTCTGAGGGACAGTGAACTGGCCCCCTGTTTAAAAAGTTTGAGGACCCCTCTGGAGCTGGGGGGAAGGGACAGAAAGGGGCACAATATGCATCAGGTGGGACCAGGCTCCCTGATACCTGATTTCTCGGGCTTTGCTGCCAGCACCTTATAAGCACAGGAGAGACAGTGGGTACTAAAGGCTACATTGGTAAGAGTGGCTAATTCCAGACAAGCACAGGGGCTGAGGAGACTCTCCTCAGGGATTCTTTCCCAAGCATTGGAAGGATGCTTCATTTTCTTTGGCCGGAAGGCTTCATGGGTTGGTCAAAGGACGCTTTGACAACCCAGGAATACAGGGTAGGATTGAGTAAGACTCTGGATGTTTGTTCTTTCCTATAGATGGATAACATATTCTCTTGCCAAGAGAACACCCCACTGGGTTGTATTCTGAAGGACTGAGATATGTTTGATCCCCAGATGCTGAAAAAAGAATTTACGATTTTCTTTTGTACCCAGGCCTGGCCTCAGTATCAACTCTCCACTGGTGAACAATGGCCCCCAGAGGGTACTCTTAATTATGACACCACTTTTCAGTTAGATACTTTTTGTAAACAAGAAGAAAAGTGGTCTGAAGTGCCCTATCTGCAAGCTTTCTTTTTCCTCGGGGACAACCCTCATCTGTGTAAAACCTGTCAGATAGATTCAGCTCTCCGGGTTGTAGTAACTTCCACAAATGGTAAGGGATTCCCGAGGGAGACACTGTCACAACCTAGTTCAAACCCAACATCTACTTCTCCTGCACCTTCCTGTATATGTTCAGAAAACTCCAGGAGGGAGGCTGTCCCAAGAGTTTTTTCTGGTCCTACTGGGACCCAGAGAAGGCAACCATATCCTTCTTTGTGTCCCTTGGTTGAGACTGCGGGTGGTGAAAGGGAAGTGCCCAAGTATACACTCCATTTACTCTGGCAGATTTAAAGCAAATTAAGGTTGATTTAGGAAAATTTTCTGATGATCCCAATAAGTACATAGATGTTCTTCAAGGGTTAGGACAAAGCTTTGACCTCTCTTGGAGAGATGTAATGTTACTACTAGATCAAACTTTAACTTTTAATGAAAAAAAAAATGAAGTCTTAGATGAAGCTAGAAAATGGGGTGATTTGTGGTTCATGTCCAATAATGATGGCAGTATGTCTCCTGAGGAAAGGGACAGATGCCCCATGGGAAGACAGGCAGTTCCCTATGGAGATCCTGAATGGGACCCTGAGAAACAAGGTGACTGGTGGCTTAAACATTTTAACATGTATCCTGGAAGGTTTATGTCAATCCAAGAAAAAGCCTGAGAATTATTTATTCTAAGTTGTCTACTATTAACCAGGAGCAAAATGAGAGTCCCTCAGCCTTTCATGAGCAGTTTAGGGAGGCAATGAGAAAACATACTCAGTTAACACCCAACTCCTTAGAGGGCCAAATTATTTTAAAAGATAAATTTATCACTCAGACAGCCCCAGACATTCAAAGAAAACTCCAGAAATTTGATTTAGGCCCCAATCATAACCTGGAGAATCTTCTTAAAACAGTCACTGTGGTCTTTTATAACCGAGATCAGGAGAAAGAGGAGGAAAAAGAGAGAAGGGATATTAAAGGAATGGCAGCCCTAGTAATGACATTTCGACCAACGAGCACCTTTTAGGGGCAGAGGGAAGCCAGAGGAGCTAAGAACAAGTGCTTTCAATGTGGTCAGTTGGCCACTTCAGGAAGGACTGTCCCCAGCAGCACCCTGGCTAGGCAAGCCACCTGGCCCCTATCCAGAATTCAAGGGTGACCACTGGAGGGTGGCCTGTCCTCAGAGGTGAAGGCCTCTGGGGACAATGATCCCATCAGCATCCAAACTGGACTGAGGGTGCCTGGGGCAGGTTCTCATGGCTCCATCTTGTGTTATCACCCTCAGGAGCCCCGGGTCTGCCTTATAGCGGAGGGCCAGGAGATGGAATTTCTTCTGGACACTGGAGCCGCCTTTTCTGTACTACTTTCTAACCCTTGTCTTTTATCCCCCAAATCTGTAACTATACAGAGGGTGTCTGGAAAGCTGGTTATGAAATTTTTCTCTCAGCCTTTAAGCTGCAATTAAAATGACTGGTTGTTCTCTCACATCTTCCTAATTATGCCTGAAAGTACTGCTCCTCTTTTGGGGAGGGACATACTCCAACACCCAGCTCACATGGACTGTGTTACCCCAGGGATTTAGGGACAGCCCTCACTTATTTAAACAAGCCTTAGCCAAAGACTTCAGTCATTCCCTCCAATCACCCTCCCTCCCTCATCCTCCCCTCCCTCCTCCTCCCCCCTCCATATATTCTTAGGCTATAATTAGGTTATAGCTTTCATATGAAAGCTATAAATTAGTTTCATACTAGGGCTGTGTACATTGGATATTTTTTCTTCCATTCTTGTGATACTTTGCTAAGAAGAACATTTTCCAGCTCCATCCATGTAAACATAAAGGAAGTAAAGTCTCCATCTTTCTTTATGGCTGCATAATATCCCATGGTTTGTCTTACAAGGGTACAAGTGAATCTTTCTAAAATTAGAATATAAATGTCTTAACACAATAACTAAGAAAATTGACATAAAGTCTATGTTAACCAGTTTGATGAAAATATTTCAAATTGTATATGAAAATACCACACTGTACCCCATGACTGCATTAATGTACACAGCTATCATTCAATAATAAAATAAATAAATAAATAAATAAAAGACTTGAGTCATTTTTCACATCCCACAGCGACTCTTATTCAGTACGTAGATGACATTCTTTTGGGAGCACCGGATGCAGAGGAATGCTACACAAACTCTATTAAACTTTCTAGCTGATTGTAGGTACAAACTTTCCAAGGCTAAAGCCCAATTATGTATGCCCAAAGTTCACTATTTGGGTCTCCAGCTTCCACAGGGGAAGAGAGCCTTGGGCAAAGAAAGAATAGAACCAATATTGGCTGACCCTAAACCTCGAACTCTCGGACAACTTCAAGGCTTCTTCGGAATTACAGACTTTTGCAGGCTCTGGATTCCTGGATATAGTGAAATAGCTAGACCATTATATTCTTTAATTAAAAATGCTCAAAAACAGGGCCTAGTCACTCTAGAATGGGAACCGGAAGCATATAAGGCATTCCAACAGCTGGAAACTGCTCTTTTGCAGGCTCCTACTTTGAGTCTTCCCACTGGACAACAGTTTACTCTGTATATTACAGAACAAACTGGAATTGCCCTGGAAGTTTTGGCCCAGCACCAGGGTCCAGTTTTACAACCTGTAGCATATCTTAGTAAAGAAATTGACACTGCGGCCAAGGGATGGCCACACTGCCTACAGGCTGTAGCAGTTGTAGTCCTCTTAACCCCAGAAGCAACCAAATTAACGTATGGAAGAATCTAATTATTTACACTTCTCATGACCTTACTGGACTTTTAAATTCAAAAAGCAATCTTTGGCTGTCAGATAGTTTCTTAAATATCAAGCCTTATTACTAGAAGGACCAGTGCTACAATCATGCATCTGGGCTGCTTTGAATCTTGCCACTTTCTTCCCTGAATCCAATGAGGAAATAGGGCATGATTGCCAACAAATTATAGCACAGACCTATGCAGCTAGAGAAGACTTAAAAGACTATCTAATCCTGACATGGTTTTATATATAGATGGAAGTTCTTTCACAGAACATGGAACTCGAAAAGCAGTCTATGCTGTCATTGAGAGTGGGTCTCTCCCTCCAGGAACCAGTGCACAATTAGCTGAGCTAATAGCCTTAACCCGTGCTTTAGAAATTGGGAGAAACAAAACAAGTCAATATATACACTGACTCAAAATATGCCTTCCTCATTTTACATGCCCATGTTGCTATTTGGAAGGAAAGATAATATCTACTTCCAATGGCTCTCTCATAAAATATCATCACGAAATAAACAGGTTGTTACAAGCCATTCATGCTCCACAAGAGGTAGCAGTTATTCATTTTAAGGGACACCAAAAGACCTTACATGAGATTTCTGAGGGTAACCAACTTGCTGATAAAAAGGTTAAAATAGCAGTACAGAAAGGAATAATTCCCCCTGCGGCACCCCTTATTTGGAAGGGATCACTTGAGAATCATGCACCTCATTATACCCAAAAGGAGAAAGAATGGGCTTTATCCAGAGACTATTCCCTACTTCTATCAGGCTGGCTATAAAACAGAAGTGGACTTTTGCTATTACCTGCCTCAAGTCAATGGCAAATACTTAAAACTTTACATCAGTCTTTTTATTTTGGCACTGAAAGTACCTATCAAATGGCTAAAGCTCTCTTTAATGGAAAAATTTATTTAAAACCATAAAACAGATAACAAGGACTTGTGAGGTATGTCAGCGAAACAATCCTTCAAATCACCATCTAGCTCCCCCAGGTATACAGAAACAAGGTAAATATCCAGGTGAAGATTGGCAAGTGGATTTCAGTCACCTCCCTAAGGTACATGGCATACTTTATTTGCTGGTATTTGTGAATACTTTTACTAATTGGGTTGAAGCATTCTCTTGTAAGACAGAAAAGGTCCAGGAAATTGTAAAGATTTTAGTACATGAGATTATTCCCAGGTCTGGACTCCCTTGGAGTTTGCAAAGTGATAATGTGCAAACCTTCAAGGCAACTGTGACACAAGGAATATCTAAAGCCCTAGGCATAAAATATCATCTACACTGCTTGTGGAGACCCCAGTTCTCTGGGAAGATAGAAAAAAATGAATGATAAAATCAAAGGACAGTTACGAAAGCTACCTTAAGAGACTCATCTCCCTTGGATTAAACTGCTTTCCTTTGTTCTCCTTAGAATAAGACATTTACCTCAATGGGGTGGCAGCCCATTTATTATTAGATCAAGAAACTACAGAATTAGTAAACATATGACTTCTTTAGCTAAATTTCAACAAATCCTTAAAAACCTCCCAACTACATTTTCACATTCAACACTAAAGGAGTTTTTCTCTCCTGGAGATCTGGTCATGATTAAACTCTTCTAATTCACCTTCCCTACCCCAACTTGGGAAGGTCCCTTTTCTGTTATCTTATCTTCTTCTATAGCTGTTAAAGTTATGGGAATAGATTTCTGAATACATCATTCACAAGTAAAATCCCAAAACCCACCACCTCCTGCAGAAGCAGACCATGAAGAGAATCAACCACAGTCCATCTACACTGGTGAATATAAAGAAAAATTAAAGTTATTGTTTAGGAGATAGCAAGAAAAGTGTTAATATAGTTTTCTTTTAAACATCACTGACTTTGTTTTTCTAACCTGACACTGTAATTAACCCCTTCCTCTCACTGTTCTACCCTTTTTTTTTTTTAATGCAGTTTTTGGGAGGGCTGGGTTTGAACCCACCACCTCTGGTATATGGGGGCTGCACCCTACTCCTTTGAGCCACAGGCCCCGGCTCTACCCTTGTCTTTTAATGTGATAATCAGATTCATGCCTTCCAGAAATGTCATCAAGCCACACACAGTAAAGATGGTTTTAGTCCAAGACTTGATTCTATCATGGAACCCTGGATTGCTCTCCCTCCAGAGAAACCCTAATGCCCCCTCCTATCATCACCTGACTCAGCAGGAAGCAGTTCAATGGAGTCTTTGTCCTTTTTTCCTAACAGTAGTTAGAGCTTTCACTCGGAGAGGGAGAGTTGATACAGGACAAGTGGCATCCCAGCCAGTTAGGAGGAGCTAGAGGGGACAGACCTCTGCCTTGGCAATGTTGGTGTGGTGGCAGTGAGCGGAGGAACCAGCATGCTGCAGGGTGGGGTGAAGGGCCCCACAGAAGGCTCCAGTAGCCAAAGGGGCCAGACAACTGCTGGGAGACACTAGCACCTTAGGTTTCCCTACCCTTGCACTTATGGCTGAACAGGGAACCCCCCATTTCTTAGACCTGGTCAATTTCATGTAAATTTTCTAGGCCCGGGGATGAAAGGGATTGTAGCCATTCATTTGGGACCCAGATATGTCCCAGACACGCTGTCCCAGATACGCTGTCCCAGACATGCTAAATGTAATTACAGAGGGTCTCAGATACATCACAGAGAGGCCCAGACACGCTACATGTAACTACAGAGGGCCTCATGTGAGTATATATACCCCTAGACAAAGAGCCTAGGGAGACAGACAGACAGAGAGGGTGAGAGAAAGGTTTTCTCTCCCAACTTGGGTTTTTCTCTCCCTGCCAGGAACTTTGGTGTTTTTGTATTCTTTTCTGCAAATAAATTCTGTCTTACCACTGATCTGTGGTTCACGGATTTACTCTTCAAATCACTGAGACCAAGAACCTACTGAAGACAAAATTCTGATATCAATACCATAGTACTCCACTGAGAGTGACAAAGTGAGATTCTGTCTAAAAAGGAAGGAAAGAAATAAAGGAAGGAAGGAAGGAAGGGAGGGAAGAAGGGAGAGAAGGAAAGAAGGAAAGAAAGGAAAGAAAGAAAGTCAGCAAAATCTACAAATCAGGGCTTTTTCTTTATCAGAAAACATTGACCAAGAGAAAGCTGAAGTGGCTGTACTAGTGTTAAAGCAGACTTCAGAATAAGAGATAAGGCCATCACATAATGATAAATGGGACAGTTTACCCAGAAGATGTCACAGGCCTAAATGTGTGCACATCTTACAACAGAGTATCAAAGTATATCACATAAAACTGACATGCAAGGAAAATAGACAATCATAATTACAGTTGGGAATTTTATCATAGTAATTGACATAGAAGTATAAAGAAAATTGATAAGAGTATATAGAAGACCTGAGCAACACTATCTTGCTCTGAAGACCTGAGCAAACAATGTGACCTATTTGACATTTAAAGAACAAATGACCAAACAAGACAATGTACATTTTTGCAAGTATGCATGTAATATTCACCAACATAGACCATATCTGGGCTATGAAACAAACATTTCCAATAAAAGAGAAATCATATAAGATATTTTCACTGATCACCACAGAATTAAACTGAGCATCAGTTAACATGAAAAATCCCCAAATGTGTTGGAAATATTTTTAAGCTACTGTAAATGAAAACATAACATATCAAAATTTGTGGGGTGCATCTAAATCTGGATTTGGAGCTTATGTTGGAAAAGAAGACAAATGTCAATCAATTGTCTGAACTTACACCTGTAGAAACTATAATAACAAGAACAGTTTAAATCTAGAGTAAGCAGAAGAAAGTTATAAGAGAATTCAGTAAACTAGAAAATAGAAAAATATGAGCTAAAAAATGATTCCTTATGAAGATCAATGAATTAGGTAAGCCTCTCGTCCTAATGACCAGGGAGACCAGAGAGAAGACACGAAGGGCCAATTCAAGACTAAAAGAAGGGTGATCACTGCAGAATCCATGGTCGTCAAGAGGGTAATAAGGGGATATTAGAGATAATTCTATACCGAAATATTTGAAAAGTTAGATGAGCTAGACAAATTACTTGAAAGACCCAAGCTACCAAATCTTTTTACTTAAGAAGAAATAGACAAACAGACTAGTCCTCAGTCTATCAAAGCAATTTAATTCATAGCCAAAAACTTCCCTGCAAAGAAAACTCCAGGCCCAAATATCTTTATTAGACAATTCTACAAAACATATATAGACATAACACTAACCCTGCACACTTTGTTCTAGAAAATAAGAGTGGAAGGAACACTTCCCAACTCCCAACCTATTCTAATACCTAAAGCATACGAAGTTGTTACAAGGAAATTATTCCTCATGAACCTAGTTGTAAATGGTAGGACAGTAGGGCCTGCTTGTGGGGAAGTGAAATGGCCCAGTCATTCTGGGAAACAGTTTGGCAGTTTTATACAAAGTTAAACATAACCTTAACAAGCAATTGCACTTCTAGGTAGTTATTCTGAAGAATCAGAAACTTAAATGTGTACAAAACACTGTGCGTAAGTGTTAATAGTGACTTTATTAATAATTACGTAAAAATGGAAACTACTCAAATGCCCTTCAGGTGATGAACAGACAGACATACGTATATCCATTTATCTGCCACATAGCGTTCTCTTCAGCAATAGAAAGGAACGAAGTATTAATATACACAACATGACTAAACTCAATGCATCATTCTAAGTGAAAAAAATCCAGATTGAAAGGCTATATACAACATGCACATAGGATTTCATTTACATGACTTTCCAGAATAAGTAAAATCATAGGGATAGACAACTGGTCACTGGTTGCCAGGGACTTGGGCTGAAGGAATTTGTGGCAGCAGAAGGAACTGTATATCTTTATTGTGGTGGTGTTTATATGAATGTATTTGTCTGAATTTATAGAAATATACACTAAAAAATTACATTTTATTGCATGAAAATTATTCCTTAAAAATAAACTCAAACTACATATTTATCAGTTTGATGATCAAAGTGACTGTCACAAACACTCAAGCCATCAAGGGCAGGAACACCACTTTGTCTGCAGGTGCATTTCAGCCCGTAGAGCACTGCCTGGCACACGGAAGGTGTTCAATAAATCTCTGGTGAATGAATGAATGAATGAATGGCTCTCAGGCAGTGAAGGCTCACTGCCCTGGTGCTGCATGATGGCTCTTTCTGGGAAACTTTACATTCCTCAGCCCCAATCATTTCCATGAGGAAGGCTGAGCATCACATGTTGGCTGCATTGCCATCCTGGGTGCTCACTGTGGCATCCTTGGGGAAGAGGCTGACATTTGATGAGTGCCAGTGGTGCACGGGCCCTGTCATCTACCCAGTGCACCTACCATCCACTGGCCAACCCAGCTTCTGTAATTAGGGTTTAGTTAGAGTCTGTGTGCCCCACTAGTCTGTGAGTCCATGAGGCAGGAAATGTCAGATTTGGCTTTGAGGTTCCAGTGTTTAACATATACCAAATAATCATTTAATTAACAAAACGATAATGACTACATATATATGTTTTATGCTATGTACCCTCATACTCAGTGATGACCCCTCACAAACACTTACTGAGTGAAGCTCACTGCACAAACCATTAATCCCAACGTTTGTTGGGTGTTTATTACACTAAGCACTTTATGTGCATTAGGTCTGATAATGAGATTCACCCAAGTTCACACAGACAGTAAGTGGAAGATGTCACCTGGACCCATCTCTGGCAAGCCCATGTGCTAATGCTTTCCTGCTGCCCACTCATCTCTCTGAGGTCACCCATGAGGCTCTGATCCTGTGAGTCTGATTATGACAGTCTCCAGTGTTGAACATTCTGCTGGTTGCCTAGGCTGTTGCCACGGCTCTCAAGACCCCCATGACTTGGCCTATCTCTTCTCTCTCTCCTGCCTCCTCTTGCTCTATAAGCCTATCGTCTCCAATCCTTGGGTGGCAGACTGGCACCAGGCCACAGCCTGTTAGGAACAGGGCACACAGCAAAAGGTAAGCAGCGGGCAAGTGAATGAAGCTGTGTCTGTGTCTACACTGGCTCTCCATCACTCACGTCACTGCCTGAGCTCCACCTCCTGTCAGATCGGCAGCGGCAGCAGAGTCTCGTAGAAGCACAAACCCTACTGTAAACTGACCTGCAGGGACCTAGGTTGTATGCTTCTTATGAGACTCTATTGCCTGATGACCTCAGGTGGGGACGTAACGCACTTGAACTGTAATAACCGAGCCCCTAGCCCCAAACCCCCAGGACCACTAAGAAAGACAACAAACGTCTTGTACTTGTAAAAAGAATTGCTTTTAGCTTCAGCTCCCCCCCCCCACACACACACACAAGGGAGGGGAAGTTGAGTTCTGGGAAGAAGCTCAAGGGAATGAGGGGAAGGAAGGGAGGGCCAGGATTCCAAATTAAGCCCTGGTGTTACCCAATTTGTACCCCTGATCTATGAGTTAATGTCTAGGTTACCATGTGCTTCCACCTTGAATTGTGTGAACCCCTATGACCTGCCCCATCTTATGACCATGAAGTAATGTACTCGTGATATAGCTTGTGATTATGAACCCATGTGTACCCCCACCTAGCTACCCTCTGCTTTAACTGCTGTGATTGGCTTCTGTATTATGCTAGCTTGCTGAGCCTGGTATAAAAGAGCCCTTTACCTGCCACTCAGGGCTCTGCACACCATCTTGGTGTCTCAGCCCATCTGCAGACGTACCAAATTATTAATAAATTTCTATTGCTTAATTAGACCTGAAGTGGGGTCCATCTCTCTCTCGTATTTGCCATTTCACTTCAGAACCATCCCCAAACCACTCTTTCCCTATCCCCTCATCCCACATGTACTGTCAGTGCTTGCTGTCTGAACATCTTGCTCTTCATTTCACCTTAAATTAATAAACTCTGAAGCTGTAGGCAGCTGCTGGAACATTTCTGACTTCGAATCTGGCACATTTCGAAGAGATTTTCTTTCCCTCCAGTTGCAAATTCCATCTGCAATTTTAATTGATGAAAATTCAGTTCTGAGAAAATGTTTCTTCTGGGATCATCCTTTGTGAGCAACATTTGAGAGATTCTGCATCTGCCTGTTCCTTGAATCCATGTTTGAAACATTCTGGGAACTTGTTATTTGGGCCCTTGAACTGAATATCTCAAGTGAATGACATTGACAAGCCCGCCGCTTGGCATTAGGAGTTCCCAGCCCAGGGAACTGCAGCATTTGACTTCACTGAGAGTATGCTCCCTTAATCCTGTCTTCCCCTTTAAACTCCCACACCTGGTGCTGTTATCCCTACAGTGTCTGAAAATACATCCATTTACAAAATCAGTTGTGACTTCTAAAGCCCATAAAAACCTTTCCTGTACATTTGTTCATTAATTCATGCCTGAAGAGTCTCTAGTTGGAGGGACAACAGAAGCCCTATCTCTTGTGTGTAGCTAGGACAGTAGACTTGTTTCTTGGTCTGAGAAATACGGCCTGGCATCATGGCAAAAACAAGAACTTCAGATCCAAATACACTTGGCTTCAAATCCTGGCTCCTTCACATACCAGCTGTGTGACCCTGGGCAGGCTAATTAATTTCTCTGGACCTCAGTTTCATCAGACATAAAACAAAAGAAATGTTAAACTCTCTCATGAGTCTTCTGAAGATGAAATGTGAAGACAGGCAGATAGAAGGGTCTCAGTCCCACTGGGACAAGAAAGTATCATGTCTATCCCTTTTGAAGGTGGGGCTGTGTGGCCCATTGCTCTGTTTTCAGAAAGTCCAGGATAGAGCTGCCTTGGAAGCTGGAAGTCAGGGGCAAGGCTGAGGAAGTCCATGTGGAGTCTCAGAGGTGGTGCCCAGAAAGTCTGGCAGGCACTGGGTCAACAGCAGGGAAGACAGGACAAAGCTGGTAGAAAACTGCCTCGAATGTCTCTAGTGGCCCAGGATCTAAAATTCTGGAAATCGATTTGTTTTTTGGAAACAATCTGAAGGCAGTCAGAATGAATTTGTAGTATCCCAGGGGAAGCTCCCCATGGGAGCTCCTGCAGCCCTCCCTGGGTGTCTCCTCAACCCCCCATCTCCCTTTCTGACAGGGCACTCTTGAGGTCCCACAAGTGGTCCTCCCCCTCCAGCACAATCCTGGGCATCCTGCCAACAATCCACATCCCTGTTGACAGTACTCTCCAGATGCCTGGGGAACACTGGAGTGTTCCAAAGTCCCACAGAACATGTCATGTTCAAACTCACTACTCCTGCCCCCACGGCCCTGCTGCTCTTGCCATGCTCCCCACAGAGCAAGCGTCACCACAGCCTCCACTACTGCACAATCCGGAGCTCTGGGAAGTGACTCATTCTGTCCTTGTCAGTTAATGAATCTGCTCATTTGATCTCTCTTGAATCCTTTTTTTTTTTTTTGAGACGGAGCCTCAAGCTATCCCCCTGGGTAGAGTGCCATGGCATCACAGCTCATAGCAACCTCCAACTCCTGGGCTCAAGCGAGTCTCCTGCCTCCGCCTCCCAAGTAGCTGGGACCACAG
>CAUYQV010047733.1:0-10246 GCA_963574575.1 Galagoides demidoff
AATCTTCACAACAAACTTGAATCTAGGTTTTGAGGGTCAGAGAGGTTAAGTAATCTGGATCTTATCTTATCCCAGTCCTCATAAAGATGGCCAAAAAACCCCCATGTTTGCATTAATGTATACAGCTATCAATTACTAAAATAATAATAATAATAAAGAAGACAGATGAATAGCTAGCAAAATAAAAAAAGATGGCCAAAAAAGTTTTTGTACTGAAAATTTTAAGGGTGACTCATAACTAGCAAGTTGAAATTTTTTTATTCCTCCATGCAGGCATCTATTCACTGATGATACAAACTTGAGTTACCCTTAGAAGTTAAAAGTCCATGCTCCCAAGGTTCAGGAAATCAGGCAGGCAGGCAGAACTTTCTAGCTGCTTCAGCTGTCTCTCACGGGTCTCATCAGATGTTCTCATCTTTTGCATAAATTGTGAGAAACCTCCATTACTGCTTTCTGCTCACACAACTGTAGCCTTCATTGGATAATTCAGATGGCAGCTAGTAAATAGCAGAAGACCCTCCAGAGGACCAATGAGGCCAAGATCCTTGGATTTGGATACAAGTTGTACCCCTGCAATAAACATGTGGACTAACCAAAAAAAAAAAAAAAAGAAAGAAAAGAAAAGAAATAAAAAGAAAATCTGTAAACTGTAAAACAAAAAGGCAAGGCCATGGAGCAATGCCACAACCAGACAGAGGAGAAGCTCAAAAGAGAGCTTAGAGTTCAGGAATGAAGATGGGAGAAGGGTCAGCAACCCCACGGGTGATGGACAGTCATGGGGTATGAAATGGCTGGAGAGGCAGATACACTGGTGTAGATGTATACCAGGGAATGTTGAGAAATCAGACATTTAATTTGATGCAACTGCAGTCTGATCCAAGAAGCAGAAGGAAACTGGAAGTGTAGGACTTGTTCTGTTCAATGCTTCCTTGTAGGAATTAAAGACCTACCTTAGGGAGATGCTTAAATAGGTTGAATAGTGTCAGTAACGACAGATACATATGCTGGCAGAACAATTATTCTTCATAGATACTTCACTGAAAATAAACTATAAGTAGAATTAACAGTGTCTGAATAAACTTTTCAATTGAAATTTCCTAACCCCTGTGAGAACAGCCCACATCACCAAGTCCCAAAGTTGCAGATGCTGGCACAGATGTGAAGAGAGGGGAACACTTACTTTTACACTATTGGTGGGACTTCAGATTAATACAGCTTCTATGGAAAGAAGTATGAAGAATCCTCAAAGAACTCAAATTGGACCTCCCATTTGATCCTACAATCCCGTTGCTAGGCATCTATCCAGAAGAAAATAAATCATTTATCATAAAGACATTTTTCAGTAGATTGTTTTTTGCAGCTCAGTTTACTATTGCCAAGATGTGGAAACAACTGAAATGCCCATCCAACCAGGAATGGTTTAACAAAATGTATACCATGAAATCCTATTCAGCCGTAAAAAGGATGGAGAATTGACATCTTTTGTATTTACCTGGATAGAGCAGAAACACATTCTTCTTAGTAAAGTATCACAGGCACAGAAAGGCAAATACCCAATGTACTCAATACTAACACAAAGCCAGCAAATCATCTAATACACATGCACATAAGAGAAAAACTCAATTCAATTCAAGTTGGGGGAAGGAAAGAAAAGAAGGGATTGGCGTCCTCTCACTTCATGAGCAAAATGTTAGGGTGTGTGGCACAGCTCTTGGGTGTGGGACACAACAAGAGGGCCTTAACCTAAAAATGCAAATATTGTAACCTGGTTGGTTGTAATTCACATTAACCTGAAGTTTAAAATACATATATTTATAGTAACAAAGTTAGTGTCAATGAAATAATGCCTAAAAAAAAAAAAAAGAAAGAAAGAAAAAAAAGAAATACCAATTTTAAAGTATAAGCTTCACTAGGGCTGAATCACAAATTACCAGAAATTAGATGGCTTAAACTATAGATATTTATTGTCTCGCAATTCTGCAAAGTCAATAACCAAATCAACAGCTTAGTAGGGTCCGTTCTTTCTGGCTGCTATGAAGGAAGGATCTATTCCAGATCTATCCTTGGTTTATAGCTGGTCATCTTCTCTGTCTCCTCCTCTCACCTTTGTTCTGTCTCAGTGTCCAAATCTCCTCCTTATAAATACATCAGTCAGATTAGGACCCACACTGATGACCTCATTTTAACCCCATTACCTCTGTGAAGGCTCTATCTCCAAATGAGATTACACTCTGAGGTACTGAATATTAGAACTCCAACATACATTTTTGGGGGCGAGGGGAATAATTCAACCTATAACAGCCTACCTCAAACTATTTATCAATCACAGCTTTCCAGATAAAGCCATTCATTAAATACATCAATTACAGAATGTTTTCTAAAAATATTTGCTTGTGTAATTACAATTCACAAACCAAATCAGAAATTTATGAGCAAAGCTTTATACTTTTGGAATAGTCAATTGAATGAATTGGAATAAACGGAAGGGAAATGAAATTCATTATTAATCCCCAAATTTCACTGAGTTTCTGACAACAACTTATTGCCAAGTACTTTAAGGGAAATGGTACTCTGAATTTCACTTTTATGTTGGTCCTTCCCTAGAAACACTACATTGTAGGGAAGCAATACTGTAAAGGAATCCAGCTGAAGGAACTAAGGAAATTTTGCCCCAAAATATGACTTCTTGGTATAAAGATTATTTTGAGTTAAAGGTCATTCATAATCAGGAAGCCTTGAACAAGGCCCTTCCTCTACCTACCTAAAATCTGAAGGGGCTGCTAACTTATCACATGCTAACAGACCCAGACTTCAAGGTCATTTGAAGCACAATACCGGCCTCTCAGGTTAATTTACAGATCAATCTGTTGCCCTCCATCTACACATCTCCCTAGCAACCACTTACTGCAACTATACTTTCCACATTCTCCCCCCTCCCTTCCAAAAAGCATCTATAAAGGTCTCTGACCACCATTGAGACTTGGGGTAATCATTCTTATGATTTCCCCCCATGTGCATGGCATTTGGAAATAAACCTTTCTCTTATTAATCTACCATAATTATGAGTTGATCTTTCAGTAGTCCAACCAAAGAGAAAAGAGCAGGTTTTGCCATGATTCCAACACAGCTGAAGAGAATAGAAGTCTGGGCTCAAAATTCAAACATCATGATGATTAGTCCCCAGTCATGAGCTCAATTTCCTGAAAAGTTGTGCTCCTGAGATTTCTTAGCCTTGCATATTTTTCTGTGTATGACCATATCATTCCAACAAACAAAAAGATGAAAGACATCGATTCGTCATTCAACATCATTCAGTAGCTTCTTTGACCCAGAAAAGTGGGGCACCCAAAATATCCTCTAAGGCAGCAGTTCTCAACCTGTGGGTCGTGACCCACAGGAACTGTATTAAAGGGCGGCAGCATTAGGAAGGTTGAGAACCACTGCCTAAGGAGACAAACTGTAAGCAAGAAGAAGCTATTAACATAGAAGCTTCATATTACAAGGGAAATTAAAGCAGCCAAGCCAATTTTCCTTGTTGACGAGATCTCAAAATAGAAGATTTTAAAATGTGCCTGTAAAGCCTTATTTTAAAGTAAAATTTTTAAAAGTATGATAGGCCATATATAAAAAAGAACATCCAATCTGCTTACCAAAGTAAGCTCTTTCTTCCTCTTAGCAGATTCAAGGCACAAGCTAATTGCCTTTCGGTGCTGCTTTGTTACCAGGGTTCTAAGTAATCCACTCCCAGGTGGCCCTCTTAAGTGCAGCCCCCCTGCGAATCAGCCATTGAGCCTTGAAACTATAATTTCTTCTAGGCATTCTGTGCAAAATACATTCTTTCCCAATCTCTAAACTTGATAATTAGATGTGTTTAGTTAGAGTTAAAAATAAAGTGGAAAGTTATTCAGGTACAAGTTACTAACCTGGAGTGATGACAGAACAAAGGGGACTTCACAAAGCAAACTCACATTTTTGTGCAAGTCATATGTTTTGCAAAGTGCCTTATCTAATGTATCTCTCTATCCTCCATGATGATCTATTAATATACTGCATTTTGGATATTGAGAGAGAGAAAATGACTTACACAGGAGTAAATGGTAGAAGCAGGATTCAAACCCTTCCTTATCTGTTTGACTCCAAAGCTTCTATTCTTTCCACTCAGTTCCAGAAACTGAGGCATAGGGAGAGAATGCTCAGAGCACACCTCACTGATCTCTTAACCCACCATCAGATGTTGCAGTCAGCTTGGGCAGCTATAATAAAACTCTGCAGACTGGGTGGCTCAAACAACAAACATTTATTCTCACAGTTGCAGAGGGTACAAGTCCAAGGTCAGGGTGCCAGCAGACTGGGTTCTGGTGAGGGCCCGTTTCCTGACTTACAGGCGGCCATCATCTTGCTATGTCTTCATGTAGAGAAGAGTGGGGCAAACCCTTGTGTCTCTTCTTGCGAGAGCACAAATCCCCTTCAAGAGGGGTCTACCCTCTTGCCTCCAAAAGGCCCCACCTCCTAACACCATAGGTGGTTGAGATTTCAACGTGTGCATTTCGGAGGCTCTTAATGTGCTGGTCTTAACTTTGCCTACATTGTCATCTATATCACTCTAATCATGTCTTATATGTGGATATGCTTTAGGTCATTACTATTCTTCCTGACTGGGACACCCATTTCTATTCTTCTCCATCTGTGAGAGATTCTTAACTAAATGCAGGGTGGATGTAAAGTCTGTGTGCAATTTAAAACAGTTTAACATAGTAAATTGCACATGAACTTTATGGACACCTTGTATAATACCACTCTCTCAGGAAATGTGTAGAAATGCATATGGCATTTATGGTTATTGCAATGGAGTTGGCAAGAAGTATCTGGGGTTGGGGCTGCTTAGTGGCTGCAATGCCAGGCCATGTGGGCAGATTCATGCAACAGAGAATGGCTCTGTGTCAGCTGTCCATGGAGCCCCTCCTGAGACTCCAGGCTCCTAAGCCCTGCTATTGCTGTGAAGTTGTTGATGTCCTCCAGCTCTGGACCTGACATGGTCTGCTCCTCTACAGAAATGCAGAAACATCTCTTACCTATTAATCTGGGTATTTCTTATTGCATATATGATTTATCTTTCCAGCTACTCTTTTTATGCCCCTTGAAGGTAGGTACATGTTTAGTGTTCCATTATTCACAGTCGTAATAGCAAATATTAATACAGCATGTATGTGCCAGCTACTGTTTTAAGTGCTTTACATACATATGAACTCATCTAATCCCCCATATCCCTATATAGTGTTACCTTTCTTATTTGTAGATAGAAAACCTGTAGTAAAGTGGAGTTAGGTTGAATAACTGGCACAGTGTCAGAGCTATGACTCCTTTTGGAGTGTGTGGCTCCAGAATCAAATGCTTTGGACTCTGAATATATTGACCTCACCTAACAAACATGTCCTGAGTGCCTTTTGTAGATCAAACAAAAAAATAAGTCATACTTTGATTCTTTAGAAAATACTTATAAAATCTGTTAAGTACAGTAATGGAGTAACATACAGGCCCAAGGATGGGTCCCTAACTCAGCTAAAGGGAGGTCCAAGGATGGGTCCTTAACTCAACTAAAGGGGACTGGGGAGCCTCCTGACAGGAGGAACTAAACCTGGAGCATCAAGTGTGTGACTCAGGGTGGTAGAAATGAGTCTGGACAGCTGGTGGAGGAAGATTGCAGAAGAGGCCTGTGAAACAGCCTAACCCTCACTGTGGTGGGAGTGGGGCTCAAGCAAGGTGAGATGGGCCATGTAAGAGTTGTATGAAGGTCACCCTGGCATCTAGGTGAGGACGACGTGAGGACCAGGCTGGTGATGAGAAAGCTGCCAGCAGACTGTGGTAGTGCAGAGGAAGAGATGTTGAGGACCATGGTAACTGTCTCTGTGTGGCTGTAACAAAACACGACAGCCAGGTGATTTATCAAGAACAAAGATGTGTTCTGACAGTTCAGGAGCCTGGGAAGTCTGTTTCCAAAACGGAAACTTGCTATTGTGCCCTGACTTGGAGGAAGACGGAGGGCGCAGGTGCGTGGACACCATGGGAAGCCTCTTTTATAAAGGTCTTAATCTCTTAATCAGGGCTTTACTTTCCTGTCTTAATCACCTACTAAGGGCCCAACTTCTTAATACTATCACATTGGCGATTAAGTTTCAACACGTGAAGTTTGGAGGACACGTGAATCTTCCAACTGTAGAAATAACCAGGTTGATGGTGGTGAAGGTAGATGACCAACAAGGGCATTGCTGTCTCTGCCCTGGCCTGTTGTGGGTGGCCTTCCCAGGCCACACTGACCATTCCATCTCCCACTCACCTTCTTAGGCAACCTGCTGTTCCCCACATGGACATAAACAACTTGCTTTGCTTCAGTGAATTGCAAATCAAGCCCTCATTCCCTAAACTCAGAGGGGGTGGCAGCGTCTCCTACTGAGATGAGCTCTGGGCCTGGATATTGATATTTAGATTTAATCCTAGTGCTGCTTTTGATTACTCATGTTACTTAACCTCTGTTAATAGCCATATTTGTTTAAATGAGGGAACTGAGAAGACCAGAAAGTATCAGAAAAGAAGGTATCGTTCACCCTTTTCCTGAGATAGCTGTTGCTTATTTTCTAAACACTAAAGTAATATTTTATTGTGAGTCTTTGAGTCTAGAAAGCATTCAATTATTTTATTTTGCAGAGAGCTCTCTGTGTTTTTATCATTTTGTCTGAAACAAGCTTATTTTTATTACTTTTAATTTGCAAGCCAGCTAAGCTGTGCCTGTGGTTCGCTTCAGTGGAAGTTCCATGGAAGTCAGTGGGATGTGTGATGATGAGCTGGAGGCTGAGTGTGGCCTGCATTTCTGTGTGATTATCATGGAAGGGCGCCAGCCAGAGAGAATCTGAAAGGTAAAGGGCTGCATTTGCACAACAATGTCTCCAAAAGATGAATCTAAACCGCGGCCTATGAAGGAAACCAGAGAGACCTGTCCAGTCCTCCCTTTCCACTTTCTCCTGCCAAAGCAACCCTGTCAGTAGACAGTTTGAAAAGACATTTGTAAAAAGGCTGTATGAAAGCAAGTGTGTACACAAGCACGTGTGCTCCCTGTGTGTGTGATGTGCATGCCTGTGTGGTTTGTGTGTGGTGTGTGTCCACGTTCGTGGCAAAATAAGAATTGGAAAGTAATTCAGCACCAACCCAGGCTGTGGTCACTCCCCTAGGGAAGTCACAGGGCAGGTAAATGTCTCCTGGCACCTCTCTCCTGGGCAGCTGTTGATGCATCTGCCTCCCTCCTCCCCACCCACCCACCCCTGCCGTGTATTTGTATTTGAGCCCCCCACGGTTTATCCATTTTCAGTCTGGGCCCACTGTGGTGCTTGGTGTACAGGAGGTGATCAAATTTGGTTAAATTATGACCTAATCAATTCTAGTTTTTATAATTTTTACTATTCTAGAAATTTCTCTCAAACAGGGAAAAGGGTTATTTTTTAATATATGTGGTAGATACAGTGTTAATACATAAGGATCTTTGCAACTCAGTAAGAAAAGAAAAATACTGATTGAGAAACATAGAAAAGAAATTTAGATAGCTTATAAGAGTATTTAAACATTTTAAACTCACTAGTGTCAACCTAAAATAGTCAAAAGGCTTAGGATCCAGTTAAAAGAGTTTATTCAAGAATGAGGAGTAAGAGTGGCCATATGACACAAAAGAGTGGCCATCTCTTTCCCAATCATTGCTCGGGAAAAGTGAAGATTATTTATGTAGGAAAAAAGAGAGGTGCTGAACAGCAGCATTCTTTACACAAGGGCCAACATGTAGGCACAGATTTGGTCAGCTACTAAGGATTCTGCTGTAAGGGGTTATTTAACATTCTACTGTAATCAGGGTACAATCACAAAGATATGTGTCTCCAGTGTCACTGAGTCTAGGTTTGAATGAAGAGAGGTATTCTGGTTAACACATGAAACTCAGCACAGGGGTCAGGAAGCAAGGGTCACGCATTGGAGAGGAAGAAGAGCTGTGGTACCTGGCTCAATTTTCAGGGCTTAGCTTTTCCCTTTGGCATAATAAATTTGGGAAATTTTAAAATTTTCTTTTCACAACACAAGTTTAAAAAATAGAAAAACTAAAACTTCAATACTACAGATACAAAATAATGCGAAGAGATTCTATTTTATCTGTGAAAATACCAAATATTAAGTTTAAGAAATGATAGAATTGGCACTAGTTGGGATAAGCGGTTGGAGAAAATGGACAGCAAGAGTTTTGTTTTGGATGTGTTGGGCTTGAAATGGCTACTGGATATTCAAATTGGGATGTGGAGTAGGCAGTGGGGCATAATAGCCTGCGGTTCAGAGAGGAAGTGTGGTTCTGGAGATGTGAAAGGAGAAATCAGGGCACAGAAATGGTGTTTAGAGCCAAAAATGGAGAGAAAACACCTAGGAAGAAAGTGTGGAAGAAAAACAAAATGTGATCCAAGAATTGTGTCCTGTAGTAATCCAACATTTCCAGCTTGAAAAGCAAGAAATAGCTGAAAAACAAGACTGAGTAAATATTATCAGTACTGAAGCATGAAAACAGAAAGGTATAGAAGAAAATTTTTCAGAAGAAATGACTGGCTGTGTCAAATCCTTCTGAAAGGTCCAGAGAACAAGTGCTAGAAATGGAACAATAAGTTTAGCAACATAGAATTTGTTATCGACTTAAGAGTAGTTTCCGAGAAGTAGTCCACTGAAAGATGGAGGAAGAAAGATTGCAGAGAGAAGTGGGGACAAAGGGCACTGTGTGTGGAGAGCCCTTCGGAGGATGCTGGTATTCTGTTGCAATCACTTAATGCATGTAGCATTTCAGAGATAAAACACACAGTGTGTGTACAACAGACTGTCATACTTACATACATATTTACATACTGTTAAGAGGGCTAGAATTTAAACTCATACTTCAACAGGTAAAAATAACATTTCATTTTACTGTGTAAAAATTTTTATTTGTAATTGTGGTAAAATGCACCTAACATGAAATTAGCCACCTTAGCTGTTCTAAGCGTACGGTTCAGTGGTTCAGTAGTGCTGAGGATATTTACACTGTTGTGTAACCAATCTCTAGAGCAGGGGTTCTCAATCTGTGGGTTGCAACCCCTTTGTAACAATGAAAATACATCCTAAAGATCAGACATTTACATTACAATTCCTAACAGTAGCAAAATTATAGTTATGAAGTAGCAATGAAAATTATTTTATGGTTGGGGGTTACCACAACATGAGGAACTGTATTAAAGGTTCGAGGCATTAGGAAGGTTGAGAACCACTGCTCTAGACTGTTTTCATCCTGCAGAACGGAAACTGTACCCATTAAACAACAACTCTCCCTCCCCCACTCCTCCCCTGGCAGCCACTCTACTTTCTGTCTTTGTGAGTCTGACTACTTTAGATACCTCGGATATAGGTAAATGGACTCACATAGTATGTGTTTTTCTGCGACTGGATTATTCCACTTAGCACAACATCCTCAAGGTTTATCCACAATGCAGCATGTATCAGAACTTCCTTTACAAAGCTCAGCAATATTCTACTGGGTGCATATGTATTTGTCCATTCAACTGTCAGTGAACACCGGGGTTACTTCTGCCTTTTACCTATGGTGAATAATGTCTCTATGAACATGGGCTTACAAGTATCTCTTTAAGACCCCTGCCTTTAGTTTGTCTGGATAAATCTGGAAGTGGAATTGCTGAATCATATTTTAATTTTATGAGGTAGAACCATCCTGGCTACTGCATTTTACATTTCCCCAACTATGCATAAGAGTTCCAACTTCTTCATTTCTTTACTAACATTTCTTTATTTTTACAATGGTCATCCTAATGGTTATAAAGTGGTATCTCACTGTGGTATCTTCACTTCCTTAATAATTTGTGACATTGAACGTATCTTCAAGTGTTGGCCATTTGTACACCTTCTTTGGAGAAAGGTATATTCAAGTCCTTTGCCCATTTTTTAATCAGATTATTTTGTTTTTATTGTTGAGTTCTGGGAGCTCTTTATATACTATGTTTCCCCCAAAATAAGTCACTATCTTATATTTATTTTTTCTCAAGAAGACACACTAGGGCTTATTTTTAGGGGATGTCTTATTTTTATTAAGTATAATACAACAATCTATGTTTATTCAAATATGGTTAAGTCATCTCCTTCTGGAACCTGACAGAGGAACTGACCTTGTTGGTGGGGCTGGTGCTAG
>CAUYQV010047734.1:0-23411 GCA_963574575.1 Galagoides demidoff
AATGGCCGGGCGCTGTGGCGGGCGCCTGTGGTCCCAGTTACTTGGGAGGCTGAGGCAGGAGACTTGCTTGAGCCCAGGAGTTGGAGGTTGCTGTGAGCTGTGATGCCATGGCACTCTACCCAGGGGGATAGCTTGAGGCTCCGTCTCAAAAAAAAAATGTTCAAAAGTAATATATTTTTAATTATGGTTATAAACATAACATAAAATTTACTATTGTAACCATTTTAAGTGTACAGCTCAGTAGTATTAAGTATATTCAAATTGTTGTGGAACAGATCTCTAGAACTTTTCCACCTTGCAAAACTGAAATGCTATTAAATAACAACTTCCCGTTACCTCCTCCCCTTATCCCTTCACAACTTTCTGTTTCTATAAACTTGACTATTTTAGTACTTACCTTATGTAGGTGGAATCACACAGCCTTTGTTGTTTTGTGCTGACTTACTTAGCATAATGTCCTCAAGGCTTGTCCATGTTGTCGCATATGACAGGATTTCCTTCTTTTTTAAGATAATAATTTTCCGTTTTATGCACATACCATATTTTGTCTGTTCATCAGCAATGGATATTTGGGTTGCATCCACTTCTTGGTGATTGTGAAGAATGACTCTGTGAACATGGCCATGCAGATACCTCTCTGAGATCCTGCTTTTGGTTCTTTTCAGTATATACCCGGAAGTAGAATTGCTAGATCATGCAGTAATTCTATTTTTAATTTTCTAAGGAACTACCATATTGTTTTCTATAGCAGCTTCCCTGTTTTATTATAGTTTTCATTTGTATTTTTCTCATTATGAGAGGGGTTGTGTATCTTTTTATATTTAGGAGAAATTAAATTTAAATTTTTATATTTAAGCTCTTATGAGCTGTTTATATTCTTTGCCCTTATCGGGATTTCTTTTCTTTTATTAGTTCAGTAAGGGCTCCTTGTGCCTCTGAGTTTTCTCGATTTGTAAGCTAGTATGGTAGTCACAGCTACACGTGTGGAGTAAGACTGCATGGGCTTGACTTTTATATTTATGGATAGGTGTACAACCTTGGGCAAGTTACTGAATCTTTATGAGCTGTGTTTCTTATTTGTTAAATAGGGATAACATTGGGTTATTGTAAACATTAAATAAGATGAGGTGTATTAAGTGTATAGGGCCACTATGATAAAGCAAAAATAAATAAGTTAAAACAAGAACAAAAAAGCAATAAAAGGCCTAATGCTCAGAAAAGAAGTAAAACTCTCATAATTCATATATCACATGCAAATACATAAAAGCACGTAAAAGAACTCTGTAGAATCTATAAAAAAAACTTGAATTAATGGATTTAGTAAAGTCACAGGTTACAGTCAACATAAGAATCATATTAGAAATACTGTGTTCTTCATAAATAAAAAAATTAGAATATAAATGAACATATCACCATTAAAAACATCTAACATACAGGAATAAATCTTTAAAAAGAGCCTTTATACTGAAGACTACAAAACATTGCTGAGAACAATTTAAAAGTCAGAAATAAAATGTGCAAAATATATACCATGATCATGGATTAGAGAATTCAAAATTGTTAAGATGTCAATCTCCCTAAATCAATCTATAGATCTAGTGCCATTCTATCAAAATTCTAGTAGGTATTTTTTAAGAAATTGACAAGCTGATTCTAAAATTTATGTGGAAATGCAAAGGATATAAAATAGCTAAAACAATTTTGAAAGGGAATAAGAAGGTGGGTAATTTATAATATGTGATTTTAAGACAACTAGTAAACTGCAGTAATCAAGATATTGCCCTCAGGATACACAGACATATCACTAGAACAGATTGGTGCAACCAGAAATAGAGCCACACATACAAGGTCGATTGATTTTTTTTTTAATCAAGATAATGGCTAAAGAGAGTCTTTTTAATATGCTGCTAAAACAAATGAATCTTCTTATGAGGGGAAAAAGAATGATTGCACCTTTCTCACTATACACAAAACTAAAAACACATGGATCATAGATCTAAACATACACCTCAGAACCAAAAGCTCAAAAAAAAAACACAGGAAAATATACTTGCAATTCCAATGTATGCAAAGATTCCTTTGGCATGACACTAAAAACACTAACCAAAAAATAAAATTAAATAAAATTAAACGAGCATACTTTAATATGTTTATGTTTTTAGTAAGAGTCTCGTGCAACATTTCCCAAGGTGTTTTGATAACAGAATACTTTATTCATTTGGAGCATTCAACTAAAATGCAGGCGTGAATAGAAAAGTGTTGATTTGATTCTTTGCTCAAAACATACTATCTCTGAGAATTATAATAAGCCCCTTCTTGGGTGCAAATTATGTATTTGGATCCTTTTCCTTTCAACAACTAAGGAAAACCCTATACCCAAAGCACTGTGACTACTCCCCATCCCACCACTGGTTGGCCAGCCAATCATTACTCCTGGTAGGATTCTAGGCCACTGTCACATCAGATTAGAATTCACTACAAGAGGATCAGAGAACTAAAGGTACAAAGTATTTTCCATTTTTCTTTCTGTGTATTTCCCATACAGTTGTCTCTCAGAAACCATGGAAGGTTGGTTCCCAGACCTCAGCGGATAATGAAATCCAAGGATGCTCAAGTCCCTGATATAAAACGGTATAGAATTTGCATATAACCTACACATATCCTCTCTTGTACTTTAAATCATCTCTAAATTACCTATATACCTAACAATGTAAATGCTAATAAACAGTTGTTATACTGTATTGTTTAAGGAATAAGAAAAAGAAGTCTATATGTGTTTAGTACAGACTCAGTTTTTTCCCCCAAATATCTTCAATCCTTGGGACCCACAGATAGAGGAGAATAAGCAAGTCCGACTGTACTTGTTCAACCTGGTCAGCCCTGCTCTCTAACTGGCTATCAAACTCCAGGTTTACCCTCCCCCCTGCATCTCTCTGCTCAACTCCAATAATTCTAGTTCCTAATTGCTTGAATGCCTTTAGATTGACAGTCTTTATGCATTCTAGATTTCTGTAGCATACCTGATCTCTGACTCATAACTCCCTGACCTAATCAGATTCTTCCACCTGCTGTTGCTATCCGTGAACTGAAGTTTTATGTAACATGAGTTGCCGCATAAGGAGTAGGAGAGAAGCCAGAAGAGAAAAGCAGAAGTCAAACTTCAGTTTAACTAGAATGTGGCCCAAAGTTCATTCTGTTTAGGAAAAGAGATCTCAGGAGGAAGTCAAGATGATATTTGATGCCAAAAGGAACATGAAAAGGAAAGAATGTTGAAAGAAGTATCCCTATGATATCTCTGGGTTACGTTTTTAAATTGAATTACTTTAATAGATACTAGTTTCTCCTGAATGTGGGAAGCCAATGACCAGATATGGAAATGTCATCTGAATAGAGCTTACTAGAGAGACCATATATGACTAGGAATTAACAAGCTTTAATGTTAGAGCTGTCACTAATTTCCTTTCTGATGGTAAAAATATACTCTTTTGGGCAGCGCCTGTGGCTCAAGTGGCTAAGGTGCCAGCCACATACACTTAAGGTGGTGGGTTCGAATCCAGCCCGGGCCCACCAAAACAACAATGATGGCTGCAACCAAAAAATAGCCAGGCATTGTGGTGGGCACCTGTGGTCCCAGACACTTGGGAGGTTGAGGCAGGAGACTCACTTGAGCCCAGGAGTTGGAAATTGCTGTGAGCTGTGATGCTACAGTACTCCACCCAGGGGGACAGCTTGAGACTCTGTCTCAAAAAAAAAAATAGCTGGCCATTGTGGCGGGTGCCTGTAGTCCCAGCTACTCAGGATGCTGAGGCAAGAGAATCACCTAAGCCCAGGAGTTGGAGGTTGCTGTGAGTTGTGATGCCACAGCACTCTACTGAGTGCGATAAAGTAAGACTCTGTCTCTAAAAAAAAAAAAAGAAAAGAAAAGAGAATTATTGCTTACTTCCTTACTGGAAAAAAAAAGTATATGTGTATTTCTTTATATATACAGGCATACACACACATCAGGATCTCTCCTAGATACTTTTCATGTGCTGTCTCATTTAATCATCTGTCTGTGTCTGAGCTTCCTCATTCTGGAAATGGGATAATGATATCCCCTTCTGCCTTCCTCATAGAACAACAAATGTTATTATAACCAGATAATAAAATATATTACTTTGAGTATTACTCTATAATTTAAAGAAGAAATCTTGAATGCCATGTTGTGAGATGTATACCAGTCATTTCCATCGCAAAATGATGTGATGAATTCTGGTAAATTTCACTTCAAAATACACCTGTAATACAGACTTCCCAGAGTAAATTACACAGGATGTTGTACAGACATCAAAGACAATTGTGAAACACCTGGAAAGCATAGAACAGTCTTTTTCTCTACTTCTCAATAAATGCAACAGAAAGTAACCACACCCTCACAGTACTTTATGACACACCTCATTAAAGAAAAATGGGCAAGAGAAGCACTTGGGCAAATGAGTAGATGCAGGACGACAAAACAGATGATAATAATTTCACATTAGAACTTTAAAACCAGTTTTTGTCCTGTGTTAAGATAAGATGAATAGTTAGAAGGATGAGAAGTACCACAGAAAGTTTATAGGGGTTGGGAGGGGTCAAATAGAAAGATATTTGTATAAATCTAATACTTTTTAACCTGAACCTAGTAGCTGAGAAAAATTTGATCTCTCTTCTAGCAACCTGATCCTTTTTGTATTTTATATCCCGGGTAGAAGATTTAAGAATTACTAGGCTCCACCTCTAGGCTGTCTTTGCATTGTCCTTCCAGCTTTCAGAATTTAATAATATGGTGGGGAGGGGCACAATAGCTGCCACATGTCCAGGAAATGACAGACTTTCGTCACCAAAGTTTCCTAAAATAAGTAGGGGATAAACTCATTGAAAAAAGACTATAAAAAGTCACTAATCGAAAACTGAAAAAGGCTGCCTATATGATCTACTATTTGGAGGGTGATTAGATATTAAGGTCCGAAGGAACAGACATGAAAAAAAAAGTCTTATATTGGTGCTTTGAGAAACCATAAAAATGGAATTAAAAAAAAAATTTTTTTTGAGACAGAGTCTCACTATGTCACCCTGGGGAGAGTGCTATGGCATCACAGCTCACAGCAACCTCCAACTCTTGGGCTTAAGCGATTCTCTTGCCTTAGCCTCCCAAGTACTGGGACTATAGGTGCCCACCACAACACCCGGCTATTTTTTTGTTGCAGTTGTTTAGTTGGCCTGGGCCAGGTTTGAACCCACCACCCTTGGTGTATGTCACAGGCTAGCTCTGTAACCACTGTGCTATGGGCGCCAAGCCAAATTAATAAAATTTTGCCAGAACTTTTTCCAACTGAAAGGTTCAGAAGTCAAATGTACAAACAGTGTATTTAATAAATTACACAATAAACACATTAGAAGCAATAAGTAGCAAGTTGGCAATTAGCAATCCATGGGTGGATGTTCATAGTGCTTCCCGAGAAAGGAAAAGAACAGAAAACATGAAAACCGTACAACTCAGTACAGATATTATCTTCTTTCTCTAGCATTAATCACCCCTATGCCTATCAAATGAATTCTTCAAATCTAATATTTATTTTTGATTTCCAGCGTTTTTTATATGTTCCATCTCTGTAGTCAAATGCATCACTTATTTGTTCATGCTTCCCTTTTCTACCACTAGCTCCTTTAATAGAGGGTGTTATTGTGGTAGCAGTTACAAGAATCCATATAGAAGTTAAAACTCTTAGAACTGTGCACCATAAAAAGTCAATTTTACTCTGTACTAATTATGAAAAACGATTCTGGCCTGTTTAAAGAAAAATGATATCAATGTATAATAGGGTTAACATATAAATAAATAAAATATATAAATAAGAGCAAAACAGATGGCAGTAAGTATTATGTACATGAGATCATTATAAGTTAAAGTTATACTGCATATAACGCTATCTATAAAACAGTGACTCTCCAAGTGTGTTCTGCAGACCTGCAGCATCAGCATTACCTGGGATCTTGTGAGAGAGGAAATGCTTGTGTGCCACCCCAGACCTAACTTAATCAGAAACGCTGAGGGTATGGTACGATAATCTGTCTTTCTGAGAGCCTGATATATGCTAAAATTTAAGGTCCACTGCTTAAGAGCAGGAGTTAGGAAACTTTTTCTATGAAGGACCAGATAATATTTTAAGCTTTATGGGCCATGTGGTCTCTGTAGCAACTGCATACTCAACTCTGCCATCATAGCACAAAAACAGCCCTACGTGATACATAGGGAATGAGAGAGGCTGTGTTCTAAGGAAGTATCATTTATAAAAAGAAGCAGCCGGCTGGATTTGGCTCACTGGCTATAGTTTGCCTACCTCTGCTTTAAGGCAGGCATTCATACACGCACACATACACACTGCTAATACGCTAAAAATAAAAAGAAATATTAAAATATACAGAATCTCCTCACTTTGCACAGTAGTATGGGATCATAAAAATGATCATGCAAGCTAAAGTCATGTGGAGAACTTTTAATAACTAATGGGGGAATCATGACTGTTTTGATCTTTATTATTATTATTATTATTATTTTGTCAAAACATTTTTGGTAAGTGTGGGAGAAGGTAGTTTGTGGATGAAAAAGGTATATCAGGTGACTTTCTAGAGATGATAGAATTGATCTAGATCTTGTTTTGGGTGGTAGTTACGTAAAGATGTAGAATTTTCAACATTCATTGTACTAAACTCTTAAGAAGAGTGCATTTCATGCATGTAAATTACATATATGTCAATCAAAGATTTTTTTAGAGTACAAAATAAAGATCTGGAATAAAATCTGTAGTTCACATTAGGTGACATTCTTATTACAGATAAAACCTGATGTAAATTGTGAGGTACTTCCCCAATCCAGCAAGAAAAAGGGCGACATGGCTCTACAGAGAAAAGGAATAGTAAGATCCTGTGTAGCCTAGTAGATTGGGAGAAGAAACGGTTCAGTGTGACTAGATCCTAGAGTGACTATTAGGAGAATGGCAAAAAAATGACAGAGAACTGTGTAGGGTCACGTTAGAAATTGCTTTATTACCAAGTTTAAGGAGTTTGTACTTTACCCTGAGGATTATGAAGAACTTCCCTTAACATATTTCAGGCTTCAGTGTCCTTTCCTCTTAGCAGGACACTAGTCACTGGATTGAGGACCCACTCTATCATGTATGACCTCATATTAACTTAACTAATTAAATATACAAAGACCTTACTCCAAATAAGTTCACATTTTCAGGTTCTAGATAGATATAAATTTGGGAGGACCCTATTCAACCCACCACAACACACCATAGCATCCCCCCTAAATTCACATACACCAGAATCTCAGAATAGGATCTTTGTAGATTAGGTCCAGCCCACATTCAAAGGAAGAAGAATTAGGGTCTACCTCTTGAAAGGAGAACTAAAAGAATTTGTAGAACTAAGAATTTGTCTTAAAACCATTACCATGGGCTTGACACAGTAAAGCAAAATATGAGTTAAATATTATATTAATTTCATAGGGAATCTGTAACAAATTACCACAAACTGGGTGGCTTAAAACAACAGAAATTTTTTCTTTTATAGTTCCAGAGGCTGGAAGTCTAAAATCTGGGTGTCTGTAGGCTGGTGCTCCCTCTGAAGGCTCTAGGGAAGAATACTGCTTTGCTTCTTCCCAGCTACTGATGGCTCCTGGTGTTCCTTGATGTTCCTTGGTTTTTAGCTGCTTCTCTCCAATTTCTACTTCCGTCTTCACATGGTCTTCCTTCCTATGTGTATCTCTCTGTGTCCTTCTAATGAATAGAATAAAGAGGAAGTGAAGACATATAGCTTTGCAGCTTTAGGGGCTAGGTCAGGGACTTACAAACTACAGTCCATAGGCTGTTTTATAAATAAAGTTTTATTGGAACATACTGTGCCCATTTGTTACTGTATTATATGTGGCTGCTTTTGCACTACAACTGAGAAGAGTAGTTGTCATACAGGCTACATGGCATGCAAGCTAAAATATTTATTCTCTAGCACTTTAAGAGAAAGTTTAGGAAGCCCTGAACTAGGTCAAAAAAAGCACTGCAGCTTTTTACTTGCTGTGGATATCTTGCTCAAGGGGAAGCCAGCTGCCTTGTTGTGAGGACACTCAGATGGCCCTGCTGAAAGGCCCACGAGACAAGGAACTCAGGCTTCCTTCAAACAACTAGAAAGAAATGAGGGTCCCTGCAAACAGCCCTGTGAGAACAATTCTGGAAGTAGTTCCTCAACCCATCACACCTTCAGTGGGCTACATCCCTGGGCAACTGCTTGAATGCAACTTTATGAGAGAGCCTGAGCTAGAATCGCCCACCTAAGCTGCTCTTAGATTCTTGACCCTCACAAGCTGTGTGAAATAATAAATGTTTGTTATTTTAAGCTGTTAAGTTTTGGGGCAATTTGTTATGCTGCAACACACAACTAATACACTCACCCTCCCCTTCTGTGGTTAGTACAGTCTGCAAGCTGCTCTGCTGTTCTCATTTATGCCACAGGCTTTTGCAATGTTAGAAACATAGCAGGAAAGGAGACTTCAATGTAGAGAAACTCCAAGATGACATAAACAAGACTCTATTAGAAGGCAGGGGCTATATCATCTATATTTTTTTACTTCACAATGTGACAGTATATCTCCTATATGTTTTCATAATCCTTCTTACTATAAAGTATAACTCTATGTCTGATCATTGCTATTGATTTTAGGTTTGTATGTCATTCTTATCTGAGCCATTGGGCAGGATTTCTGTTATGTTACTACTATTTCTACAAAAAGGAGTATTAGAGCATGCCATTATAATCTTTGCTGGGTGTGCCTCAAGGGTTTTACATGCTTTCTATAAATGTAAACCAAGTTATCTGTAGTTTGGATGGTGTCAAATTCTGTGGGTGTATTATTTTTCTTTTTTTTAATGTATTTTATTTATTGTACACATAATGCAATGCATATTTTACACTCACACATATAAGGGCTTTTTTTAATTTTTATTTTTTTGCAGTTTTTGGCTAGGGCTGGGTTTGAATCCACCACCTCCGGTATATGGGGCTAGTGCCCGACTCCTTGAGCCACAGGTGCTGCCCAGTGTATTAATTTTCTATTGCTACATAACAATGTCACGAATTTAGTGACTTAGAACAACATACCTTATGACCTCATTTACTGGGCACGACCAAGCTGTGTCTTCTATTCAAGGTCTGCTCTGATCAAGGTGTTGACCAAGGCTGGGTTCTCATCAGGAGGCTCAAATGGGGAGCTCATGCAGTTGATAACAGGATTTGGTTCCTTATAGTTGTACAATGTGCTTGTAGGCCTGAGAGCTTCAGTTGTTTTGTTTTGTTTTTCTGCCTGTTGGCTACAGTGTGCCCTTGGCTCACAGAGGCCACCCACACTTCTTGCCACATGGGGTTCCCCAGAATAGTTAGTTGCTTCCTTACAGAAAGCAAGGGAGAGATTCCAGTCATTACAGTTTTATGTATCGTGATGACATTAGTAATTAGTATGTGCATGTAATCATGGACATCCCAGCACCTATACTGTATTCTATTGATTAGAAGTAAGTACTACTGGGTGGCGCCCGTAGCTCAGTGGGGAGGGCGCCGGTCACATACATCAGGGCTGGTGGGTTCGAACCCAGCCTGGGCAGCTAAAACAACAATGACAACTGCAATAACAACAACAAAAATAGCCAGGTGTTGTGGTGAGCGCCTGTAGTCCCAGCTACTTGGAAGGCTGAGGCAAGAGGATCAGTGAAGCCCAAGAGTTGGAGGTTGCTATGAGCTGTGATACCACGGCACTCTACCCCCCCCCAAAAAAAAAAGAAGAAGAAGGACTACTCACACACAAACTGTGAACACTAGAAGATAAGCCTCATGGGGGCTACCTTAAGAGTATATCTGCTGCAATGGACTTGGAGATCATGCAGGTTCTACTTGCAAGGTGGAATTAATGCCCTCCCAAAGATGGTTTCTGTACCTAAAAAGGCAGTGTAATACATTGTTTTTATTTTTTTGTTGCCTCTTCTGTGCTGCACATGGATGACTCCCAGCAGGAGGAGTGGTGTCATGGAATAGAAATGGCTATAATAGAAAGTAGGAAGGTAAACAGTATACCGAATCTGAAAACTTACCTACAAATGTGAATGTTCCGTAGCTAGAAACAGCATGCAACTAGCTAGACTGACCTAAGCAAAAGCTTCCCGCATATGAGGAGCCAAAGGTGCTATTGCCAGGAGCATGAAGGGAGTGGAGCCTATTTTAACAAGGTCAAAGATACAGGGTAGAAAGTTCTATTGTTTATTCCAGTGGATATGATATATCCCACCTCTACCCTGAGGTGAGATGTGCTTTCATTCATTCAGTGAATTACTATTGAATGCTTTCCATATGCAAGGCCCTGTGCTAGGTGCTATCCAACTTTGCATATGCTGCAAAATTGGTGTATATCAGTGGGAAAAAACGCCCCAGTCTATTGGCTGTACAATACAGTCTATTGACTGTAACTGCTGTGGGTGTGGGCAGAGGAATGGAGGCACATGAACCTAGTATCTGCTGGCCCTGCTATATAGTGTTTCTTCAAGAAGTTGGTGGTAAAGGACAGAGAGTGAGTAGATAAGTCAGGAGGAAAATTTTTGAAGGAGAGAGAGACATGGCCATGCTTACAGGCAAAAAAGTTTAGCCAATAAGAAGAGACTGAAGACATGATATATTTATCTGTGCCAAAAAAATTTGTTACATAGTAGGTAATCAGTTATATTAGTTGTCTTACCCCTCTTCTTACACAGTCTCTCTGCACTTTCATTCTTACATGCCATCTAAGGAACTGCTCTGCTATGTGCCTTACACGGCAGTAGATACCATAACAACCAAACCGAGTACTTCCTTGATGCCTTTCTCTTTATGCCACATACAGCTTGGAAACCTCCTGAGCCATTCAATAATCACTTTCTCCAGTCTTCCCCCCTCTACCCCTCATCAATCTTTAGTCCTTCTTTCCTCAACTGTGACCAACACAGAGTACCTCCTTAATCATGTTGTCTGCTACCATGTTGATTGTATAATAGATCTCCTGAATTTATTCCTCCTAACTAAAACTCTGTATCCTTTAACCAGCATCTCTCCAAAGCCCCCTTTAACAACTTTTTTTTTTTTTTTTTAGTTTTTGGCTGGGGTTGGGTTAAAATAATTCATTGAGCCTGGGCACAGTGGCTCATACCTACCTATAATGTCAGCACTTTGGGAGGCCAAGGTGGTAGGACTGCTTGAGGCCAGGAGTTTGAGACTAGCCTGAGCAACACAGCAAGACCCTGTCTCTGCAAAAATTATAAAAATTGATCAAGTGCAGTGGCTCACACCTGTAATTCCAGCACTCTGAGAGGCCAAAGCAGGTGGATCTCTTGAGCTCAGGAATTTGAGACAACCTGAGCAATGAGAGTGACATTCTGTCTCTACTAAAAATAGAAAAATTAGCCAAACGTAGTAGTGCAGTCCTGTAGTCTCAGCTACACAGGAGGCAGAGGCAGGAGGATCACTTGAACCTCAGAGTTTGAGGTTGATATGAGCTGTGATACCACAGCACTCTAACCAGGGTGACAGAGTGAAACTGTCTCAAAAAAAAAAAAATCAGAAAAATTAGCCAGGCATGGTGGTACTTGCCTGTAGTCCCAGCTACTTAGGAGGGTGAGCTGAGCCCAGGTATTTGAGATTATAGTTAGCTATGATGATTCTACTGCACTGTAGCCCAGGCAACAAAGTGAGACTCTGTCTCAAAAAAAGAAAAAAAAAGTTAAAATAATTTAGTTAAAATAGCAGTGAACATTTATTACCTTAGCAACGTTCACAACTGTTTCCAAAAGTAATAATAGTTATACTTCATAGATAATTTAGAGATTTAGATTAAAAGAGAAAAAAATAAAATTACCAGTGTGCCTATATTCAGAGATAACTGTGGTTAATATATTCTTCTGGTCATATTTTAAGCTGGACCCTTGCTGAGGAGGTAAAGTTAATGCATGCTTCCTTGTTTGCACACGGCACACTAAAGAGCACATGAAGAAAGGGGTGGCTTTAAAGAGGCCTGTAAGGCATGAATCAGAGAAGGTCTGTGTTACATCACATAGTGATATAGATCTGTGTTGTATCACATAGTACCTATTATTTCGTTACCTGCCTTTTTTCACACTTTGTCATGAATATTTTTAATTTTTAACCTGTTGTTGTATATTTTGGTATATAATGTTTAGAGGTTTTAAATATTCCAGTTTATAGTTTTACCATAATTTATTTATCAAATCTTTTATTGATGGGCTATATGAAATTGTTCCCAATTAAAAAATTATGTGATGAAATCTTTATAGGTAGATCCTTTTGCAAATTACTGATTATTTGTTTTTTGTTTTTTGTTTTTTGAGACGGAGCCTCAAGCTATCCCCCTGGGTAGAGTGCCATGGCATCACAGCTCATAGCAACCTCCAACTCCTGGGCTCAAGTGAGTCTCCTGCCTCCGCTTCCCAAGTAGCTGGGACCACAGGCGCCCGCCACAACGCCCAGCCATTTTTTGGTTGCAGCCATCGTTGTTTGGCGGCCTGGGCTGGGGATTTGAACCCGCCACCTTAGGTGTACGTGGCTGGCACCTTAGCCAATTGAGCCACAGGTGCCGAGCCAAGGGGTGTTCTTTGAAGGTGGCCATAGGGATATTCAGCAATGAGGTATGTAGCACTTCTCCAGGATGAGTTTGCAAACTTTAACTGTCAGGCCTTGCATATTAAATTGTAACATCATCATTATCAGAATGCATCTATAATCTATGATGTACAGAACAGCTTTTTCAAAATAAATGCAGTATAGCAGATGGATTTTCAGCAGAGGAAAAAATTCACACTGAGTTTAACATGTTTCTTTCCCTGCACCATTTTCTGTGTATTGTGAAAACTGGCCAAGGAGCAAGAGTGACTTATGTCCTTTCAAAATTTTGTCACACTGTCCTATTCCACTGAGTTCAAAATTTTAGGTCAAACAGCTTTATGATAAATATTTGATAAAATGGGTATTATGCACAACTTGGAGCACTATGGCAAAAGCGACTAGAATTTTCATCTCGGAGGCAAATTCTTTTTTTTTTTTTTAAGACTGTGCCTATCCAAAGAATTAATATGTATGAAGAATCCAAGTCATTTCAAAGGGCTAAGAAAAAAAAAAGACAAAACATTCCCTTCAGAGAACACCTGTAGCAAGCAAGCTCTGGTAGCATTACTCAAGCAGCTGACGCTGTTTGGGAGTTGGTGACCAGTAACTTCAGAAGCAGCACCCTGAGGTACACAGAGAGGTTCTACTGCCACTTGTGTTGAACTCGTTTCCTCAACCTCCCTTGCCAGTCGAGGACTAACTTCTACTTCTTCTTCAAGTCAGCACTTTTTCTTTAGTGCCTAAGGTCCAGGCCTAAATCATCCTGCACGTCTTCAACTGTTCCCTCTGCAACGTAAGGCAAAAGCTTCACTGAAGATCACTGGTACCGTCACTTCTTTTCTCGGTTTATAGATAGATGCCCAGGGTGGTGGCTGTCTTCTTGACCTTTACACATTTTGCACTATGTTACAAGGAAAATGAGTAGACCTCTGACTTTTTAGTCTTTGGCACCCTGACTTCTTATGGTGAATTGGACTTTCTTCTCTAAGCATATGTTTCTGGAGGGTTTGCCAATATCAGTATCCTGGCTCCAGCCAGGGACAGACAATGGAGACAACCAGGCCAGCGTCTGCTCCAGCAATGAGCGTATGACCCAAGGTGATCAAAGTCCTTGTCCAAGATTTTTTTTTATTTGTGACTAGAGAAGAAACCTTACCTTTTGGGTTAAAAAGCTAAAAGGGCTATGGCTATAATTCAGGACTAGGCAACCCTTATTCAGTTAAGCAAAGAGAAGCTTTCTTCAGCAAAAAAACACAAGTAAGAGCCTTGAAGAACTCACTTGTGTCACTCCTAAAATCAGTGTGAAAATAAAGTCTCCTTTTTGCTTACATTAGTTGGCTTTGGGTCACTGACATTTACAACAGTAAATGTCCTGACTAGATGACAAACGAGAAGGCAAAAAAAAAAGCCCCAGGATGTTCAGGTTTGGGTAAAGAGACTCAATTTTCTTGCAGTTTGCTCTAAGTCTTCATTCATTTCAAACGTCTAATTGCCCATTATGTGCTGGGCACTGGAAACATGAAGATGATTACAGTACCAGGCTGTCTCTGCCTTCCCAGAGCTAACTGACCAGAGGGATGCTCTTGACTGGCTTACTGGCCACTTCAGAGAATGATTCCCTATTATTCCCTGGTGGCCAAGAAGTTCCCCAGGTGGCTCTGAAATGTCTAGCACCTGCACCTTAGGAAGGCCACGTTCCATTTCTTCATGTCTCTACTGGATGCACTGATTTCAGTATTTTAAGGTACGGACTACCTTCACTTTCTCCATGCTACCGATGACAATATAGGCTTCAGTGACAACCTTGTCTTCCTGAAACCACAGTATACTTAGTTCAGCTCAAGCCTTAAGGGTAAAAGCTCAGAAATGGAAGTAGGAAGGTCAAGAGCAAGGTCTAGGTGTTGGCTGTCTCCCAAGAGGCCTCAGAGAGCCTCACGATATCTTGGCTGTACAATCAGGCCTCTGAGCAAATTCTATCTGTCTCTTGTACTGGAATCACACAAACCAAACTCAGAACACAGATGATTTACTAATGCATACTGAGACAAATGTCACACAGAATATTTAAATTCCACAAAGGGCCAAACTGTAAGGTTTCTGAATAGGGTGTGTGGAAGTAAGCTTACTGCTAGGAGGAAAATTCTTTCAAAAAACATCATTATTGAGGATCTGTTATCAGAAAGGCCTAAGCTAAGGGACCAAAAATACAGCACTGAATAAGATCACTTTTCATGAAGCTTACCTACCAGCTAGAGTGTAGGGAAAGAAATATTATTCTCTTGATTCTAACATGTATTTTTAAAATGTATTAATGTTTTTGAAATAAGGATCAAGAGGTTTATGACATATGGTCATGTCTGTCTTTTTTCTCCCTAAAAAGCCATTATTAAGTCAACAGCAAAATTTATAATCACTGGAAGCTTAAAAGAAATATGGTAATTACACAATTAAAAATAAAATCATAATCCTATTAAGGAGGAGAAATATAAGGAGAAAATCTGGTAGGGGACAGAACTTAGCTCTTAGGGGGCTCCATTAGCCCCCTAAAATCTTGTCTTAACACAGCAGTCAGAGCGACCCTCTTAAAGGATGAAGTGGGATTACACATCTCCTCTTCCCTCCCTGAATAGCAACCAATGTTCTTACATCAGCCAATGAGGCCCACACACAGTCCAGCCCAGTTACTTCTCTGATTCCAATTCCTTTTTCTCCACACTCATCCTGTATCACCTCTTTTGATCTTCCATATACTGCTCTATTTTTTTTCCTTTGAGCATTTATATATTCTCACACACTAAATTTACTTACTGTTTAACTGACATTTTCTCTTCTACCATCTCATTCCTCAAAAAGGCAGAGATTTTGGTGTATTTGCTGACATATAATTACTAAGGTAAATAATTAAGCATTCAAAATATATTGAAGAGAACTGAAATAAGGCTAAGCCTTGCTCTCTAGTGGATGACAAAGAATTTCTTTAGTTTTCTACTTCTGCTAAATTTCCATACCACACCAATCCCAACCCTAGTCTTTCTTTAGACATGGCAATGCTTTCACCCAGGTACACTTCAATCTCAACACCAAGATGCTATTTATTCTCCATTTTTGGGGTGACTTTGCACTTTTCTATCCTGATCTACTCTGCAGGGTTTCAGAGCTTAACTTTTTTTGCAGCTTTTGGCCAGGGCTGGGTTTGAACCCACCACCCCTGGCATATGGGGCCGGTACCCTACTCCTTTGAGCCACAGGCGCTGCCCGAGAGCTTAAATTTCTTACATTTGTGGCTCGGCGCCTCTGGCTCAAGTGGCTAAGGTGTCCTACACATACACCTAAGGTGGCGGGTTCGAATCCCCAGCCCGGGCCCGCCAAACAACAATGATGGCTGCAACCAAAAAATGGCTGGGCGTTGTGGTGGGCGCCTGTAGTCCCAGCTACTTGGGAGGCTGAGGCGGGAGACTCGCTTGAGCCCAGGAGTTGGAGGTTGCTGTGAGCTGTGATGCCATGGCACTCTACCCAGGGGGATAGCTTGAGGCTCCATCTCAAAAAAAAAAAGAAAAGAAAATCTCTTCTTTGAATTCCAAGATAGTATTATCTCTAGTTCTCTGATTCTAATTGCAGCTCTTTCTCTTTCCTTTTATTTATTTAATTTTATTTTTGATGCAGAGTCTCACTATGTCACCCTTGGCAGAGTGCTATGGTCTCACAGCTCACAGCAACCTCTAACTCTTGGGCTTAAGTGGTGATTCTCTTGCCTCAGCCTCCCAAGGAGCTGGGCCTACACGCACCTGCCACAATGCCTGGCTTTTTGTTGTTGTTGTTGTTGAAGCCGGCCTGGGCAGGGTTTGAGCCCACCAGCCTCCGTGTATGTGGCTGGCGCAGTAACCTCTGTGCTACGGGCACTGAGCCTCTCTTTCCTTTTAATTGAAATGTTGCCATTCTGGTTTGCCTTAACATAGCTTAGTATTCTAGATGCCCTGTTCTGGGGCAGTCTTCTATTTTCTTTAGTTTCAGCTATCATCTAGATAGTGTGCACTGGTGATGGCTACCTAATCCACAGGGCAGATTCTCTCCTGGGCAGTAAACCCCACGCGAGTAGTTCCTTCATATTTGCAAGTCTTGTTTCTCAGGTATCTCAAAGTCAAACAGAAGTTATCTCTATATTCCTGAACTTTTGCATCCCCCTACCTTACTTAATGCCATTATGCATCTCTCCAGCTAGAAATTCTAATCCTGAGGTCATAACGTTGACCTCTCCCATTCTCACAGTGTGGCTTCCACCCAAGGACTCCCAAGCCTGTCATTTAGTTCTGCATATTCTAATTGTAAAATCTCTGTCTTATCTGTTCAGTTCTCTGTGTCTGCGTGGTCCTTGTCCCAGCCTCAGGTCATCATCTCCCTCATGTTGCCTTCTAACTAACTCGTCTCCCTGCATCTGCCTTCTTAACATCTCTGTGGAAAGAGCACAGCTATGAAACGGGAGACCAGAAGTGGCCACAGAATTGCTGTGAGAACACAGTACAGTGCCTGGCCCAGAAGTTCATTCTCTGACTACTAGCACTGATTTACTGATGTTGCCAATAAAGCCATCTTTCTAAAATAGTGTCATAACAATTTCATTCTATTTTTGTAAATTCCCTTGTATGTCTTATGTATCTTTATATTTATTGTAGATGTAGCACACACACTTTTTTTTTTTTTTACTAAAAAACAGGATCTTATAAAACATAATACTGTATAAGCTGTTTTTCATTTAAAAGATATTTATTGAGCACGAGCCAGGATCCCTGAAAGCTATCAGTAGCCACCCCTCTGCATGCCTGGCCTCACACGCCTGCTGGCCAGTCTCTGTACATACTGTGGGAACACTGCCCCTTTGCGTGGCAGGCCTCACGTTCCCTGATGCCTCATACACTCATGTGCTCAGTCACACTTAACCCAGGGTAATGGGATCCCACATATGAAGTGGACTCGTGAGCAGGAGTGAGCCCCCCGCGGCCAACAGACTTCCCCTGCTCCCCATCAGCCTTTGTTTGTGTCTTCCCTCTCCCTGTCTTGTCTCCCATTCCCTCACTCCCAAGTTCTTCTCTGGTCTTGCTTCAGAAGACCCTAAACTGTGACATCACCAAAATAGTTGGAGATATAATTATTTTAAATTGTGATGAGAGGAAGGATAAATACCATGAGAGAATATGACCATGGAAAGGTTTTGGAAAAGGTGACCTAACTATGAGTTGGCCAAGGGAGAGGGGAAGGGCGCTCGTGACCATCTCTCCATATCAATACATTATGTATCTGTATCTTTGATAATTCAATCAGTAAAAAAATCTCGTTGTTGTTTAATTGTATTTCTTTGATCATTATTAAGGTGGGATATTTTTGTATGTTTATTGGTTACTATTCATTCATCTCTGATAAATTGTTCGTGACCTTAGCTTACTTTTCTCTTGGAGTTTATTAATTAAATAAATATATATTGAGCATCTACTATTATTTAGGAACAATACTAGCAACTGTGTCATTAACTATTATAATTTAAGAATAATAACCAAATCATATATGTTGTGAAACGTTTCCTTATATTGTGAATATGTTTGTCTTTTAACATTGTTGATTGTGATTTTATTGTTGTATATATATATTTTTTCTTGTTTTACAGTTGAGGGTACAAAGAATTAGGTTACAGTGTTTGCATTTGTTAGGTAAAGTCCCTTTTATAATTGTGTCCTGCCCCCAAGAGGAGTGCCATGCACCCTAACATTGTGCCGACTAAGTGGGAACACCCCATCCACCTCTCTCCTCTTCCCTCCCTTATTCTCCCTGCCCCCACCTTGAGTTGATTTGAGTCTCTTATGTGGGCATATATTAGATTATCTACTGGCTTCATATCAGAATTGAGTACATTAAATTCTTGCTTCGCCGTTCTTGTGATACTTTGTGTTTCAACTCCATCCATGCTGTACATAGTTTTCAATGTACATGATCAAATCTACCAATCTTTATAGTTCCTCTCCTAGCCATACTTTGGAAATCTTTCTACCCCTGTGATTAAGTTTCCTTATGAATTTGGGGTTTCAGCTTTATCATATTCTGAATTCTTATTAATGCTTATAACTTTTTCTGGACTTCCTATTCTGTTTTATTACTCTTAGTGATTATTTATGCTATCATGTGGTTTTAATTATTATGGTATTAAGGCATATTTTCATGCCTAGGAGTATAAGCATTCATTACTTATATATATGTTCATATTACATATATATTACATATGTATATGTATTTTGTATGTATTACATATGTGTAGTTGTTTGAATCACAAACTTATGGATGACTTGGAAGAATGTTACAAAGAGCTCTGTTATACCCTTCCCCAGATTCACCAACTGTGTTATTTACACTTTACCCTATTTGTTTTATCAGTCACATGGTCTCTACCTATTTTTCCCTTCCCTCCCTTCTTATTTCTCTGTCTGCACAGAAACATATGCACACTCACACACACATACACACAGGTTTTTTTTAGCTGCGAGTCAGTTGCAAATATAGCTGCAGTGCTAATACCCTAAACACTTAAATGTTTATTTCCTAAGGTCAAGGCTGTTCTATTTCTATAGCACATTTTCTAAATTAGAAAAAATTGAAAAAAAATTTTTTTGCTTTAGTTGTATTTATTTATTTATTAGTTGGGATTCATTAAGGGTACAAAGAATTAGGTTACACTGAATGCAGTTGTTCGGTAAAGTCCCTCTTATAATTGTGTCCCATCTCCAAGAGGTCTACCATGTAAGCTGTGACCCCTATTCCCCTCTCCCCAAACCCTCATTTCCCTGTCCACAGTCTATTGAAATTTTTTCCATTGCTGCAATGTCCCTTGTGGGTATTCGTATCACCACCACTATCATCACCACCCTCCCTGTAGCCACCCAAGTCTGGGATCTAATCCAGGATCACACACCACATTTACTTCTTTAGTCTCATTAGTCCACTTTATTATGAAACAGGAGTTCTTCATTCTTTGTCTGTCTTGCCCTTGATATTTTAAAAGACTACAGGCCAGTTGTAGAATGTTCCTCATTTAGAGTTTGTCTAATGTTTTCTTCGTGATTAACTTCAACTTCAGCTTTTTGGGCAGGAATATCATCCTGGCAATGTTGTACCCTTACATCGTATCAAACAGAATGTTGCCTTCTGCCACTACTGGTGGTGTTAACTTTGATCCCTTGACGAAACTAGTGTCATTCAGATTTCTCTAATTATTTTAGAATCATTTTATCAAGTTCCTAGAAAAAAATCCTATTGGAATTTCTATTGGAAATCCACCTGATCTATATAGATAGTTTCTCTATTTTTAAAGTCCATTTTTTCCATCTCTCAGCAACATTTTATAGCATCTTCTTATGTAGTCTCCATGATTTCTTGTTCAGTCTAAGACTTTTAATATTTCTCATCATAGTTGGAAATAAAAATTTGTCTTTCACATTGTCTATTTTTTGCTGCTAGGTAGGATAGATATTGATCTCTGTATATTTGTATAACTACCTTATTTATCTCTAATAGGTTTGAAGATTTTTATGAATCTTTTATATTTTTAGGTTAAAAACCCTATTATCTACAAATATTAATGTTTGTTCACTAGGTCTGAATTCTCTTTACACTTGATTTACCCGTATCTTATTGAGGATTTCTGTGTCTAAATGATATCAGACAAGTTTTTTAACTTTGCTTGGTTTTGGCACTGTGTTTTTCCGCTTTTTGTGTCAAGAATATGAGAGTTTTGTTAAGTGAATTAGAAATCTTTCCATCCTTTTCTATTCTTCAGGATGACTTGAGTGATGTAGAAGTATTTGTTCCTTAACATTTGTTTATAAAATAATTTTATGCTCATGGCTTTGTGGAAATTATGTTTTATTTTTTAATCATTGTCACAGTATTTTCCTTAATTGCTTGTATTGGGACGCTAAAATTTTTCTTGAGCTATTTAGGTAACAACTTTCAATAAGATCTATTTCTTAACAATTTTCAGCCAGGCACAGTGACCCACTCCTGTAGTCCCAGCTGCTTGGGTAGCTGAGGTAGGAGGATCACGTGAGCCCAAAACTTCAGAATCCTATCTGAGTAACACAGCAAGACCTCTGTCCTAAAAAATGTAAAAATAAGTGAAAATGTATTATTTTTTCAAATTTGCTAGCAAAGTGTTTATATTATTCTTCATCTTTATTTATGGCTACACCTCCTTTTTTATTCCTAAAGTAGTGTATTTGTACTTTCTCTCAGGCTTAATCTTTACCTGTGGCAGAAGTTTTGATCTTTTCTTATTGTTTTAAAGAGCCAACTCTTAAATTTATGTGTTCTATATTTTTCTAATTTGTTAATTTCTGGTTTTATATGTCTTTTAAATCTTTACTTCCACATTTTATTTACTTTATTTTTCATTTTATTTTTCTTCATATAATAAGAGCCCCTTCCTTAGATTTATGTTAGGTCCCTGTCATCTTAAACCACATATTTAATTCACTTAATTTGCTCCAATTTAATAACAGAAATCTTGGTTTAAAAATTTAAAAATTGTGTTTCATGGAATCCCAGATGTTTGCAGAATAGGGGGAATTGTCAAAATCATGCAATTCAGGCTTGGTGCCCTTAGCACAGCGGTACGATGCCAGCCACATACAGCTAGGCTGGCAGGTTTGAACCTGGCCTGGCCCAGCTAAACAACAATGACAACTACAACCAAAAATAGTCAGGCATTGTGGCAGGAGCCTGTAGTCCCAGCTACCTGGGAGACTGAGGCAAGAGAATTGCTTAAGCCCAAGAGTTTGAGGTTGAGGTTGCTGTGAGCTATGACGCCACAACACTCTACTGAGGGCAACATAGTGACAGTCTGTCTCAAAAACAAACAAACAAAAAAAAGCATGCTATTCAAACCTCTTATTATACAAATTTGGAAAGAAGAAAGGTTATAAGTCTTGTTTCACAGCTAGCTAGTTGCAGAATCAAAGTAAGGATCAGACAATTTTCTTCTTTTTCTGCTATACCACTCAGCTTGGCTTCTTAACCAAAAGAAAAAAAAAGACATGAGAACGAAGTAGGAGATCATTTCTAGTAGTAAATATGACCCAACTGCCACCACAGGCTGGGAAAGCCTTCAGAAGTGGCCAGGATTTAAAGTAGCCAGCTAGGTGTTTTTGAAGCAGACTCTGTTCTTTCTTTCTCTGGAACAGAGGTTAGTTTGTGTTGACACAGGCAAATAAACAAACCTGTTGATCCAGGTCCAGGGCACCTGCCTTAAAGGACTAGCACATTTCTTCAGCTGTCCAGCTCCATGTTGGGCCTGCTCTTCCCACTCGGGGTTCCTGTGGAGAACCGTGCCCCCTCCATCCCGCTGCCATTGTTCTATCACCACCCATTGCCTTTTCACCCCAGAGCCCCTTGGGAAAAGAATTGTCACCTTCTTGAATTAAGAGTTCTCAGAGCAGGGCCGATAAGCTTACCAGCAGGAGCAGGAGGAGAGGGACCAATGGAGTGAGCGCTACTGTGTTAATAAACAGTTCAGTTGCCCATGACCAACCTCCTTCCTTGCCCCAGCTTGTATTAATGAGAAAGTGAGGTGTGTGTGGGCTGGAAACAAAGGAGGAGTGTAGACACAGATTCAAAAATGAGTTTTTCTTCCTTTTTACTTACCTAACTGGTGTGATAATTAAATTGTTAACTTGGGCTATTGATGATCTCTTAAATAATGAAGGTATGAAAGGATGGGTGTCCATGTGCATACACCTCTCTGCATGTACATACACATATATTTCACACAAACACACACTTATACTCATACACACATAGGAGAGCCTGAAACCCAAGGAAAACTTGGAGTGGAGCAACTTTATATAAAGTGAGGAATATTTTGGTAATGGCAGTAATTTTGCCTCCCCCCTTTTAAGTCTCTGATTTTCTAGGCTTTTTACATGTTGTATAGAATAGTGCTCAGTATATTTTTACTTCTATTTTTCTGCATTGTATGAAGTATTTTTTTACTCTTTGTCACCTGAAGTTAATCAGTAAAATTTGAGGCAGCTCATAAAGATTCAGAGCCGCCTCTTACTTAAGGCCAACTCAGTACCAAGCTCTGTATCCAAGCTCTTTCACAGGAATGATTTTGTTTACTCCTCTGAAGCCACTTTCTGCATAGCTGATATTATTCTTACTTGAAAGATGAAGATACACAAATTCGGAAAGGTTAACTGATACCCTAGATCACACAGCTAATAAATGCCAGTATCTGAAATCAAACCCAGATTTTCTGATTTCACGTTCTATATTCTCTCATCTTCCTGCCAGACAAAAGTAATTTGACAGTAAATGGTAAAGTCCTTAAGGTCTAGGATTGTGGCTTGTTTACTTTTGTGTGGTGTGTTGTCAGCTCTATTCCAGGAGATTACAGTATGTTTTGTGGTGTATTATCTTTCATTAATTTTTTATTTACATCAGAATATTATATAAATAGTCTTTAAGACGTCAAATCACAACACTGTAAGACCTTTAAAAACTAGCTATTTCTTGGCCGGGCATTGTGGCGGGCGCCTGTGGTCCCAGCTACTTGGGAGGCAGAGGCAGGAGACTCGCTTGAGCCCAGGAGTTGGAGGTTGCTATGAGCTGTGATGCCATGGCACTCTACCCAGGGGGATAGCTTGAGGCTCCATCTC
>CAUYQV010047735.1:0-18709 GCA_963574575.1 Galagoides demidoff
GTCCCAGCTACTTGGGAGGCGGAGGCAGGAGACTCGCTTGAGCCCAGGAGTTGGAGGTTGCTATGAGCTGTGATGCCATGGCACTCTACCCAGGGGGATAGCTTGAGGCTCCGTCTCAAAAAAAAAAAAAAAAAGAAGACATCTAAAAACTTTTTAAACTATTATCACATAGAGCCATCAAAAATTATTTGGGTTAAATTATTTCCCCTCAGCCTGCCATGAAGATTATTTTAAAAACAATAAGACAGTTTTTAAGTGCAAGCAATTTTTTTTTTTTCCTGTACAACTGCGTCCCGATGGAGACATCGTAAGTGAGGACTCTTTTTCCTAGGCTAATAGTTTGGAACCCTAAGGGGACTAATGGAGTTGCTTGTACTAATCTGAATAAATCTACCTCTCTATAATAAAATTAAACAGCAGCACTCTTTTTTTTCACTTCCTAAATGTCACAGGGTTATATTTCTTCTTCAGCATAGTTGTTTTTGACTGTAACATTTACTAACTGTGTTTCAAATATGAAAGATAATGGAGAAATAAAAATAATGTGGCTAAGCCATATGCTAAACAGCCAAATAAAAATGATTGGATATCATATTATAAAAATTATTTTTTTATTAAGTCATATACACATAGATCATGAATACATTTATGCATATGTAGGGTACAATGTTTTGGCTTTTTATACAGTTTGGAGAGCTTACATCAAACTAATTAATGTAGCTTCTGCCTCATTTACTTCATTATTGTGTTAAGACATTTATGTTCTATAGTTGATAGATTTGACTTGCATCCTTGCTAGAAAAATTATTGACACAGGCTATGGCTTACAAAGCAGAAAAAAGGAGCTAAGCCGACTAACCATTCTTACCTGCCATCCCAGATCCCGGAAACTCACGTAGAGTTCATGCTTTTTACAGGCTTGTTTCTGTTCACTTGTGTTATAATCTGTAGATAAAAATCATATTTTAAACAAATGGTTTCTTATCAGGTGCACTAATGTATCTTTTGTGAGATCCATAATACGATTTTTTAAAGAGGGTTGTATTTGAAGTTGCAGAACATGAGTTCAAATTTTAAAGCTAGAGCTACTTATCAACCATGTGAATTTCAGTCATCACATGTCCTGAGTTTGTTCCTTAAAATGCAGGCAACACCGCTTACTCATGAAGCCCTTTCCAACTCAGGTTCTGTGAGATCACCTATCTGACAAGGCCAGCATGTGGCCTGCCAATAATTGAGTACTAGCTGCTCAATCACGCATTCATACCATAGTAGCGTTTAATATATTTATATGCATAAAAAATATTCATACAATTTTTAACATCTTCCATGAGACAGACACTGGGATCTTGATTGAGTTTATTTTAATGAATATATTAAACTCAGGATACCCTAAGTTGAGCTTCCAATCATCCCCCCAAACCTGGCTATCTGCAGACTTCTTTTTGACTGATGGGGTTTCCCAGGCAAAAATAAAATTAAAAACAAAAAAGCTGAGAATCAAAGTCCTCCTTTTCTTTTTCATTCCCATATCCAATCAGAAAATCCCACACACTTGCTCCAAAAGTCCAAAATCCACCTGTTCTCAGCATTACTATCATGGTCCTGGCCCAAGCTTCCTTCATCTCTAGCCTGCATTACTACACCTTCATGCTATATCAGCTGCTTCTGCCCTTGCTACCCCCATAGTAAAGCAGCCAAGTGTACCTCCCATTATGGTTCTCATTTCACTGAGCCTAAAATATCCTCAGTGGTTAAAGAGGATTCAGTCTCATTACCTCCCTGACTCATTTCTTACTAGTCTTCCCTCCTTCACCTAGCTTTGGCCAGGACACCTTGGTGTTTCAGACACACTTGGGCTTGCCTTCAACTTAGTATCTTTACTCTCACGAGTCCTTGAAATGCTCTACTGTGGGCAGGTGCACAGCTAATACTTATCTCTTCCATCTTTGATTATTCATCATCTTCTCATCTAGGCTTTCACTGACTGTCCAACTCTCACCCTGAGAGCCTTGATTTCTCACCTTGTTCTTTTTCCTCCACTTCATTTATCACTTTTTGAAATGCTATGCCATTTACTTATTTATCACATGCATTGTTTCTTGTCTGTTTCCTCCCATGACAATGTCATCTCCATAGGGGCAAGGACCTTATTTGGCTCTGTCTCAATTGCTGATGTATCCCAAGTGCCAGGAACACTGCCTGGCACATGATAGGCAATTAATATTTGAAAAATTAATAAACCAATTCCTCATTGTGTCCACAAATGATTTGAGGCAAATAAATTGTATTACTTCCATTATATATTATGGAATATAATCTGAAATATCCATAACTTTTTGTGATTGTGTAAAAGGATTAAACATGAATACAGAACCCCAATCTTGCATCTGAAGTAAATAAAATGCTACAGAGACACAGAACTTTATGGATCATTTTTCCCTGTTGTCTTCTCTGGAGATAGCTTACACTTTATACAAATACCGTTTTAAAAGCTAAGCTAATTCGAGTATTTCTAGTATAAAAAAAAGAAAGAGTAGAATAATTTATTTCAAAGAAAATTGGTGTTTAAGTATCATCTTCCAGTTTAAATATCCTCGAATTCTATGAAAATGTAGGCACATTAGAGATCAAAGGGGCCCATCACAGAGGTCCCTCCATATCATGATTACTTCAAATCAGTATCAGTCTAGGAAACAAGAGAATGCCTCAATTTTGACCTCAATGTATTTTTTTCTTACTTTCAGATCATTACTCCTACTGTGCAATTACCTTCAGTAAAACAAATTAAATAATGGAAAATGGAGGAAAGAGAATGCATCTGAGACTCTGAACTCTTCCTCCTCAGGGAAAGTTCTTTCTCAATTGTAAATAATAACACAGACTTAACTTTCTTCAAACAACATACCAGTGTCCTTCAACATTAAAAAATTAAAAAAATATTTTCTGTATCATTTCTAAAGAAAAGGAATGGTTGATTTGGGTATCTGATTCCATAAATTCCTTGATTTTTAAAATGGAAAGAAACATATAAGCTATGCATTAGCCTAGTGTTTAGCAAACTCTTTCTCTAAGAGACAGGCAGTAAATACTTTAGGCTAAATGGTCTCCCTTGCAGCGACTTCATTTTGCTGCTAAAGCATGAAAGTAGCCACGGACCATACGTAAGTGAGTGAGGGAGTGTGTCTGTATCCCAATAAAATTGTACTAATGGATACTAAAATTTGAATTTTATATGATTTCCATATGTCACAAAATAATAATGTTTTCAAACATTTTAAAATATCAAGACCATTCTTAATAGTGGGCCATACAAAAACAGGTGATAGACTGAACAGATACGCACCTCCCCTTGGTCAACCCTGCATTAGATAATAATGGGAATAAATACTTATTCATTCATCTTCATCTTAATGAAAAACACTATAAATAAGACCATTGTGGTCAATAACACAGATAACTATATATGAAAAGTTGTAAATTATATATATAGTTATTTGAATTCCATGTTTGTAAAGAAAATAAAACTTAAAGGTCCAACCATACCTATTCTATCGATGTAGTTTTTCTGCAGCATAAGCGATGTATGTAATGTAACATCATAAAAAGGTAACAAGCAATGAAATTTATAACAGAATCTGGTTCCAAGAGCCTGATTTCATAGAACTTGGGGACCATATGTTTATCCCGTCAGAAATAAAAATTTATGGGCACTGAGTAAAGCAAATGTTGTACCCAAACTAGCAAAGTCTGTTAGGTTTACTATCAATGGTTGTCAAAGTAACCTGTGGGAGGACGGGCAAGGAAATTAGATTTATTTCTTTTAAAATATCGGGGTGTAGCCTTTAGGACATTAAAATGAAATGAACAGAATTCTACTGTTGGTGAACCTGGCTCCAAATGAAGAGTCACAGCACAAATTACCAACATCTTCGGAGGCTACAGTCAACACTAGGAAAAGGAAAGGAGCAGATATCAATCATACACAGGTGTTATAGAAACAGCATTTCTATTTTTGTCTCTTAAAGGTAAATATATTGGGAAATCAATACCAAAATATCATCAACTGCTTTATGAAAGTCTTTGCAGTCAACTTCTACTAAGAGCATATATTTAATCTTTTTAAAAATTTTGATTGTAAACGTTATTGTGTCTTATAATGAAAAATGAAAACAAAATATGTAGAGGCACAAAGTTGTAAAATATAGATATTTATATGAATGGAGAAAAAAAGGAATGCTGGTACACTGTTGGTAGGAATGTAAATTAGTAAAAACTAGTATTGAAAACAGTATAGAGAGGGCTAAAAAGATGTAAAAATAGATCTACCATGTGATCCAAGAATTCCACTGCCAGGTATACAGCTAAAAGAAAGAAAATCAGTCTATCAAAGAGATATCAGCCCATTCATGTAATTGCAGTACTATTTGCAAGATATGGAAGTGAGCTAAGCATCTCGTGGTGGATGAATCAGTAAAAAAAATGCAGTACATACACACAATGGAATATTACTCAATCAAAAAAATTGAAATTCTGTAAATTGCAGAATGAATAGAACTGGAGGACAATATGTTAAGTGAAATAAACCACACACGAAAAGACAAGTACCATATGTTCTCACTCATTTGTTGGAGCTTAAAAAAAATGTTGATCTCATAGCACAGTGGTTATAGCTCTGGCCACACACACCAAGGGTGGTGGGTTCAAACCCGGCCATGGCCAGCTAAGCAGCAATAACAACTGCAACAACAACAACAAAAAAATAGTAGGGCATTGTGGCAGACACCTGTAGTCCCAGCTACTTGGGAGGCTGAGGTGAGCGAATCACTTGGGTTCAAGAGTTTCAGGTTGTTCTGAGCTGTGGCACAGCTACCAAGCGAGACATAGTGGGACTCTGTCTCAAAAAACAAACAAAAAAAAATTGATCTCATGGAGGTAGAGAGTAGATGGTTACTAGATGACTAGATGACTAGTAAGTATAGAGAGAGGGGAAGATTAAGAGAGGTTGGTTAATGCATCCAAAAACACAGTAAGATAGAAGAATTAAGTTCTACCATTTCATACCACATACACATACAATAATTTATTGTAGATTTCAAAATAACTAGACGAGAAGATGAAGAACATTCCCAACACAGAGAAATAATAAGTATTTGATGTGATGGATATCCTAATTGCCCTAATTAGTTCAATACACGTATGGCAACCATCAAATATAACATGTATCCTATACATATTTACAATTATTATGTATGAATAAAGACAAACTTCTTATGTGCATGGAGTTTTAAAAATCTGCACCAGTTCCTGAAAAAATAAGTGAATAAAACATGAGTGGGCCTCATTGTAAAGGGGACAACAATCAATTCCAACAAGCCCCACATATCAACATTGGTTTCTTTTTCTTTAAAAGATAGTAATAGCTTCTTTGTAATCTAAAATAGAGATATATCTATGTTAGAGAAGAAAAGCCAGACATAGAACTAAACAAATAAGCGTGATAACAGCCTAAATGAGCCAAATACGATGAGACCCACTGCTTGGAAACAAAAGAGGAGATGTGAGCTTTCTCACTCTTGGTCCCCAAAGAGGAAAGGAGAAAAAGGAAGTGGCAACTCTACAATTAGAACAGACAACCTTACTCTATTTATAAACATTTGAAAATGACAAATAAATAAAGGTATAAAAGGTTAAAAAAAAAGGCAGGAATGACACTACAATAAAGTGAATTTTGATATGGCCTGGAGGGTGGAGAAATTTATGATAAACACCCAAATGAATAATAATTCTACTCAAAAATGGGGGGAAGGGTTTAAAATGCTATTGCTACTCCAGCTTAATCATTATCTTCCATACTCAATGAATTACTTCACTGAATTTATGTACAACCTAGTAGTAATTACGATTATTTATTTGTGTAGGGATATCTGTATAATTTTGCATTCATGTAGGTGCAAATGTGTGACACAAAAGTGCCACAAAATAATAAATATCTGATATGTCTGCATGATTCTGCTCAGCAAAGTATCCATGAGGACAACACACCTGAGTAAGAGCTCACGGACATAAAATCCTATCTACAAACCTAAGTTTCCAACTGCCCTCCAGATATCTCTAAGTCACAATTCCCCAGATGCTCCCATCTCACTGTGTCCCTCTGACCTCACGCTCTGGACCCAGTGCATTTCAGTTTTCTAGTCAAGGTAACCTATTAGAAGTCTGTCACATTCTTGGTTACTTCATACTTTCTCTATGTCCTCTGCTGGTAACTTTGAATTCTAAAATAACCCTTTATTCCTGCTCCCCTCCAACCTCTCTGACCATAATTCCTCAGTCTCTTTTCTCCTTTGCCTGTACCTATACTGTTGACGTTCCCCCAAGAGCCTCCATCTTGGTATTTTCCATCTTTCTTTGTTCTTGTGGCATTTGTCAGCCTCATACTGTGTCCAATTTGGCTCACAGCTATATCTGTCTCCTCCACACCTACTTATTCCTGACACTCCCCTCTCCAGACTCCTTGTCACCCATCAGCACCCCGCCCCCTGCCAGCCCCACCGCGTGTTCCAGTTCCCACTCCCCCCACCCCACTCTGTGGTCTTCATTGCTTTGAGTATTGTACTGGACTCCTGATCATTATTTGAGCTTTCAGTCTTTCTTGGCATCCCGTCCTGCCCTCTGCTGCCAAATTTAACTTTTTAAAATGCTTGTCTGATTATGGCTCTCGTTTTTTCAATTGCCTACATGAAGACATCACAACTCCTTACCATCACATACCCTGCCTTTTATGATGTGGCCTCTGCATACTTTTCTAGTTGATATCACACTCCTCTCACATAAGAAAGCTTGCATAACCTAGCCATTCAACACCGGCACATGGCTTTATAGCCATGCACCTACATCTGAAATGTTTCTATCCACACCTCCATTTCAGAAAATGTCTGTTCTTCATCATATAATTCCCTCATGAAGTGTTTTGGGCTATGCCTTGGTGCTATCCAGAGGCTCTATCTTAACTATTCTCAAATCATCTCATACCTATTCTAATAGAATTTATCTCTCAGTAATTACGAATGTTCATGTCTTTCCCATTGTCTATGAAAGTGCTTTTTTAAAGAGCAAAACCTCTATTCCATATTTCTTTAATTAGCATGTAGTTAATATTGTGCCTGGCAATGATATATGTTTATTTAATAGTGAATAAATATTATTTTATAAGAATTTATACCCAGATATATTCTCCCTGTAGATTCTCTCTAGGGAGAGACTTGGAAATAGACATGATGCCTTCAAGTATATTGGCAAACCTTTTTATGTAGTTAATTGTTCATATAGATTGGCCAAAAATTACAGTAAGACTCTAAAATTCCTCTTGCTTCCAAAGTCTTTTGAGCTTTTAAGCTTTAATAAGTTTCTAGAATTCTCTGACATCTGAATTCTTTATGTACCAGTTCTGCAAAACCAAACTAAAGTCATTTTAAAAATGACAATGATAATGGCAATGACCTGAAATGAGCATTTTTCATGGACCAGTGTTCTAAGTTCATTTAGACATTACAACTCGTTTAATCCTCATAATTCATGTAATCCTACTCTGAGGGGCGGGTGGGAGGCAGGTATTATTAACAACCCCAGTTACACATGAGGAAACAAAAGCAGACAGATTTAACAGGTCTTGGCCAACATTATAAAACTTATAAATTGTGGAGCCGATATTTAATGATAGATAGATAACAGGTTCATAAATATATAGATAGATAAGACTAGCTAACTACAAATTTACATGCACCAGAATAATTGTTTTAGGAGAAATTTTCAAAATGATGCATTATTCAAGAAACAGACATCAGTTTTTAGTGTTAACTGCTCTAGAAATCATGTGGATCAGAGATGTTCCAGTATGGCACTTAGATTGAGAGTACCAATTTGGAAACAACCAAAATGTCTTTTTTGGCATGATAGGATTAGATAAACTTATGCTGATTCTACTAAGTATGTTGCAACAATCGAAAACAATGAGGCCACTCTACTTGAACGCTTACTAAACTTCATTTTTTAAATATGTAAAATATAACATTCATATAATTAAAAGAATAGAATCAAAATACAATCTCTCAGGAGAAAAGTATGAATGGAGGAAAAAGTTGGTGCCATGCTAATATCAGTGTAACAGAGTAATCTATCATGGATGGGTCAGGTGAACAAGGAAGAACTTTAGCATTATTTATGATTTTATAATCTTTAAATAACTAAACTCTATGTTAACTATACAATAAAAAACATTGTGAAGACATAAATCCAATTTTATTTATTTATTTGCAGGTTTTGGCCAGGGATGGGCTTGAACCCGTGACCTCTGGCATATGGGGCCAGTGCCCTACCCCTTTGAGCGACATTGTTCCAAGAGGCATGAATTTACATTTTAACTATTAGTCAAGAGATAGTGCCTATCGAAGTCGAGAATAAATGGGAAATGTTTCCATTTTAGTAACTACAGTGGGTCCCAGACTTAATGACAGGTTGACTTAAGATTTTTCAACTTCACAATGGTGCAAAAGCAATATTCAGTGAGTAGAAACAATACTTGAGTATCCATGCATTCATTCTGCCTTTCACTTTCAGTCTAGTGTTCAATAAATTACACAACTTTATTATTAAGTAGATAGATTTGTGTTAGAAAATGTTACCTAATTATAAGCCAATGAGGTATCCACAGCATGTTTAAGGTAGGCTAGAGTAAGCTATGATGTTCAGTAGGTTAGGTGTATTAAATACATTTCAACTTATAGTATTTTCAACTTTCAGTGTGTGTATTGGGACATAATCCCCTAATAAGGAGCACTGGTGTCTGAAAGACCTGCTGTAAGAAATCACCATGGTTCTAAGCAGGGCCCCCACAGGACCCACCATTAAAGATTGCAATCTATCTTATTTGATAGCAATTCTTTACTGAGGCGGGGCTTGTCATTCCCTCTTTTGGTTCTTTAATTCTTAATCCAGGCTTACCTCAGAGATACTACAGGGTAGGTTCCAGACCAACACCGCAGTGACTGCTGTGACGACACAGGTAGAACCAATTTTTGCTTTCCCAGTGCATATAAAAGTTACGTTTACACTATACCATAGTCTATTACATGCTCAATAGATTACATCTAAAAAACAAGATCCATGCTTTAATTTAAAAACACTTCATTGCTAAAAATGCCACTAGTTAACTGAGTCTCTAGCAAGTTGTAACCTTTTGGCTGCTGGAGGGTCTTGTCTGGATGTGGATAGTTGCTTATCATCAGGCTGATGGTTGCTGAAGGTTGGGGTGTCGGAGGCAATTTCTTAAAATAATACAATAAAATTTGCTGAATTGATTGACTCTTCCTTTGACAAAAGATTTCTCTGTATCATGTGACGCTGTTTGATAACATTTTACCTTGTGGAGAACTTCTTTTAAAACTGGATTAAATCTCTTGAAACCTCTCACTACTTTCTCAATTAAGTTTATGTAATATTCTAAATCCTTAATTGTCATTTCAACAATTTGCACATATGTTCAGTAGGATGAGTTTCTAGTCAAGAAACGTGCTCTTTGCTCATCCGTGAGAAGCAATTCCTCACCCGGTGAAGTATCAGTACACAGTATGAAGTTGCCCTAATTTAGTCTTATCTTCAAGCTCCCCTTCTAATTCTACTTTCCTTACTATCACATCTGAAGTTCCTTGCTCTCCTGGAGTCTTGGACCCCTCAGTGTCATCCATGAGGCTTAGATTCAACTTTTTCCAAACTCCTGTTAGTGTTGATATTTTGACTTTCTACTATGAATCCTAAATGTGCTTAATGGCATCTGGAATGATGAATCCTTTCTAGAAAGTTTTCAATTTACTTCGCCCAGGTCCATGAGAGCAATAGCTATCTGTGGAAGTTACAGCCTAACAAAATAAGCTTTTGAAAGCAATGAAACTTGAAAGTCAAAATTAATCTTTGATGCTTGTGTTGCAGAATGGATGTTGTGCTGGGAAGCATGAAGACAACACGAATTCCTTATCTGCATCACAGCCCTTGGATAGCCAGGTGTATTGTCAATGAGCAGTAATATTTTTAAGAGATCTTTTTTTGTTTTTTTCTGAGAAATCAGTCTCAACAGTGGGCTTAAAATATTTAGTAAACCATGTCGTCAGTGCCCAGAGAGCTAAGTGCCCATGACCAGGGGAGTGAGGATGCAGCCAGCTCTGAGTGCGCTAAAGGAGACTGGGACATTAACCCCCTGGGGCTGGGGGTGGCCTGGAGCCCAGGCCAGGGGAAAGCTGCTCCCCACATGGCCCCAAAGGCCCCGCAGCAGTTGGCGCCCCTGTAAGGTGGAGGTGTGGGTGTAGGGGAGGTAGCAGTGAAGGGGGAGGCCTGAGGGGAAGTGGGGGACAGTAGGACAGAATAGAGAGTAGCCATTCCGGGATGCAGGTCACTGTGCCTCCTCTGAGGACCACTGCAGGATGCCCTCTTCTTCCTCATCCAGGTTTTTGAGTCTACCCCTTGGTTTCCTCCCTGGGATTGTGGCTGTCTTCCGGGTCTTGGCGGTGCCCCTTGTTTTGGCTTCCCTGTTATTGGCCAGAGGTCTCTTAGGAGTTGGCACTTTGCTGGGCTCCCCAGCAGGCTGCTGGCTCTTCCCACCCTGCCCTCACTCTCAGTGCCATCTTTTTCCTTCTTGAAGACCAGAGGCTGGCTGGAGTTGGAGTTCCCCTCGCTCATCTTCCCTTCTCTACGGAGCAGATGCAAGAGCTATGGCTGAGATGAGCCTTCTGGCCCAGGGCCTGCAGTGCGGACTCCAGACTGATGAGGGGTGGTGCTGGGGAGTGCTGGGTGCTGAGCACCCGGCTTACGTCTCCACTGGTAACAAATGCCATGTCTTCATGGACCCAAACCATGGCAAATTTAGGAAAATTCTTAAGGGCCCTGGGATTTTCAGAAATGTATCTAAGTATTGGCTCCACCTTGAAGTGGCCGGGTACATGTGCCCCTGTAAGAGAGTCAGGCTGTCCCTTGAAGCTTTGAAGCCAGCCATTGACTCTTACTAGCTGTAAGTCTTAGAGGCATCATCATCTCCTAGTAGAAGACTCTTGTCTTGTTTAGAGGCGACACTGCAGTAAGTATCTTAGCTGAGCTTCTGGATAGCGCTCTGCGGCAACACTGTGGCTTCACCTTGCACTTTCAGTTGTGGAAGTGGCTTCTTTCTTAAACCAACCTCTGCCAGCTTCAGTCTTTTTTCCAACAGCTTCCTCACCTCTCTCAATCCTCATACAATGGAAGAGAGTTCGGCCTTGCTCTGGAATTAGGCCTGGGCTTACGGGAATGTTGCATTTATATCACAGCTAACCATGTGGGACAAGAGGCCTGGATCTTGGGTGACTTTCTCAAAAGTCTTGGTCTGGCTTTTTTTTTTTTTCATATACATGTGTTTATCAGGTTTCCATTTTCCCCTTCATAAAATCAAAAAGGCTTAAACTTTAACAATAATAACAATGTTTAAGATAAGAACCAGAAACAAAAACCTCATAAAGAATGAATGAAGATAAATACATTCAGAAAAGAAATCAGACGATTGCTGCAATGAAGAATTAAGCAATAATAATAATAATGCAAAGAAAGTAACATTTTCATTGTCAAATACCTTTGTCTGGCTTTTGACGTGACTTCCTCACTAAGTATAATCATTTCTAGCTTTGGATGTAAAGGGAGAGACCTGTGACTCTTCCTTTCACTTGAACACTTAGAGGCTATGGTAGGCTTGTGAATTGGCCTAATTTCAATATTGTTGTATCTCAAGGACTAGAGAGAGCTGAGGAGGGGGAAAGAGGAGGAATAACAGTCATAACAGCCAGTTGGTTGGTAGAACAGTCAGAACGCACACATTTATTTATTAAGTTTGCCATCTTATATGGGCGTATTTGGGGGTAGCAACAACACAATTAAAATCACTGATCACAGATACTGTAACATATATAATAATAATGATAATAATAAATGGAAATATTGTGAGAATTACCAAAACAGACACAGAAACAAAGTGAGCAAATGCTATTGAAAAAAATGGTGCCAATTGACTTGCTCAAACACCAGGTTGTCGCAAACCTTTAATTTGCAAAAAGCACATCTGTGATATGCAACAAGGCACAGCATAATAAAACGAGGTATACCTGTACTCGATTCTTTTCAGGATGGGCATAATACTGAGAATAGCAGCATGGTCCATGGGTTTTTAAAAAATCTTATCAACCTGTTACCTTGATATCTTGAAGACATTTATTACAAATTAGCTCTTGTGTCCGTGTCTTTCCTTCCTATACTTAATTCAAAGAAATATCCATTCTGCTGCCTCAACACAAAACAGGAAATATTTCCCCTACTGTGTCTGCTCAACCTTCTGGCCAAAATTTGAAGAGGAACAAGACGAGGCAGTTTCTGCAGGAAACCTGGGAGTAATAGTTCTATATTCATCTAAGAGAGGAAGTTAGTTTTTCCTGTGCAGCCAACACTTTCATTTATTCAACAGGCATTTGAGGGGTTCCTTTCTCTGCTGGACACTCATCTAGGCGCTTACATCGGAGTACAGAAGAAAGAGAGAACGCTGAGAAGTCAGAAGGGGAGGAGTCCTTGGAGTAAGAAAGAGTGGAATAAAGACAACAAAAATGCCCTGGGTTTTCATTCTCCTGCACAAACTGAGACTTTCAACATTCCATGATGTGCCTTGGGGGAAAAAAAAATTAACCATCAGACAAATATCTAATATAACTCTCCTCCCTGACTCCAGCTCCACTTTGCCCTTTCTGAGCCGTGGAACCTTTCCACAGTACTTCATAGTCAAAGCCTGGTTCTATTATACCATGTATTATTTATATTTGGATAATTTTAAAATTTCCCTAGCATTTCAAGTCTCCTAAGTATCAAATTTTCTGTTTATATTAGCCTACCCTTTCCTTAAAACCCTGTCTTTGAAAATCCTATGAGGCTGTTCCCAGTCGGCCTGATTACTACCTATTGAAAGGTTAAGTCTCACAGACACAAACCAGCTACTTTCTTTCTCCTTATTATCAAAATATGAACACACTCCAAAACCATCTACCCCATATTTCACAGAAACGGTTGCCAATGACAAACTTTTAAAAAGAAAATATTGGTCTATATTAGAATAATTTTGTACTCTAAATGGTGCTAGGAAACTGGTGAAAAGTTATGTGATTTCTGTTCCATATGTTTTATCCATCTCTGGTTATAGAAGTCCATTTGTTACTCGCGGTCAGGAAGAGAAGATAAATAGAGTTAACCAATAGGGAAAAAGCCTTTGATGACTTCAGTCAGTGGAACGCCTCTGCCAGAGTCATTATGAGCTCGAATAATAAATATGGGACTTAAACTTTTCCCTTTGTAATTTCCTCAAAAATTATTTACTATTTTATTCAAGGTTTTGCAAACCTGCCTCTTTAATGCAGTCTGTTACATTAAATTAAAAACATTTCAACCAAATTTAGAACCATTCTACATGAAAAGAAAAATATACAACCTTGACAGGCTAGTATTTACAAGGAAGAAAAGGTCTTAGAAAGTTATTTTTCTCCATCTTTCATATTAAGTAATTACAACGTTTTGCCAAACTAAATATCTTGTGAAGATCTTTACAAAATAGCTTTGTTATAAGGCACTCCTATCGTGTTTTACTTTCAAGGGAAATAGATGATTAAATTTCTTTGTTGGAAAATTATTTTAAGCCATGTCTTTGTAAGTAGCATTGACTTCAGTATAATGCAATCCCACGTAGAAAACTTCCCTCTTGCTTCTGTTGCAAGATATAGCAAAAAAAATTGTTTCTAACACGACTTTCCTGGTGCCTACCCTTTAGGAAGGCTACAGTCAATTCCACTTGGGTTTTTTTTTTTTTTTTGAGAGTTTCAAACAAAAAAAAACCAAAGACAAATAGAAATGATGTCTTTTGCTTGATTTATAATCATCTAGTTCTTATATAAACACTCATACATGCTTCAGTAATAAATTGCTACTGTATGATCTGTCATTTTCAAGTGACCTGGGGGAAAGCGTAGCGTAGAGGAATGACGGCTAAGGCTGTGTGAAATTAGAATTCTCATTTGCAGAAATGCCACATGCGGGAACCACAGCTCTTTTGTTCCTTCAGCTCATCCATCGTGCCTGGCTGAGTCCTAGGCCTCTGGTGGCCATGAGTGCAGAATTTATATTTTACAAAAAAAAAAAACAAGCATGGTTTTACCAAATTGGGATGTTCCAGGATAACTTGCTCCCTTTGAGTTTATCTTTTACAGCTAAGAAATAATTTCCTGGACTATCATAGCCATTGGTGTCATCAACAAACACTTACTTGTTTTTGGCCTGTACGAAACAAGGGACTTCTTGGTATAAATAATATGATTAAGTTATTTTGGATTTTTGCGCTTAGATGCTGATCAACGGCAATTTTATCTATCAATGAAGAGATGAAAGACAAGTACTTTGAGGGCAGTTGTGCATTTGTGCTGTTTTGTTGAAAGACGTTACATAGACATTGCGTAGACATACACCTAAAGCAAAACTTCTGGATGATAGCCTTCCAAGTAATTAGTGAAAATGACAATATTACCTTAATTATCCTACTGTTTACCCTACGCCTCTTTTCAGTAGCAAAATTGAGGTGCCTAATCCACGTGTATTGATGGAAGTACTAAACAAAGGCATTTTATGCTGAATTTACCTGGTTGACCATTCATCTTTGAGAGGCCCGAGGGAACTGAGCTCAACAGGTTGCGCCCTTCATTTTTGGCTAGATTTTGTTGATCTAGCCATCACATAATTGTATTACTGCCAGCTTGATTTTAATTTGAACTGAATCTTTCAACATATAAAGGCAAGTCATACTTATTTGAACATGAATTACTGAGTAATTCACTGATGAAACATTCTGGGATGCTGAAAACACAGGACTGAAAGATTTAATGCACCCTACGAAGGCGTATGCAGGGGGGGAATTTATTGGGACTACTTGATCTGCAACATACGACCCCATAATTCTCTGTGCACAAACGCCGCTCGGATCTTATCTTACCTCCAACACTGGACACTCTGGAGGAGTCCTGATGAGAGCTGGATTTATTGCGGTTTTGATTTTTCCGTTTGTTGGCTGCTCTCACAGATCGAAGGAGTACCTCACTTGCCTTGAAGAAGGCCACCATGAATGGTTGTTTTGACTGAGGCCCATGTCTTCCCACAAGACCAGCCGACTTGACGTTGATACTGCGTCCTGGAACAAAACGCACAAGCTCTTGGTTTGTAAAAAGGAAAGGGCGTTTACCTGCCAGGGAGGAATGAATGAATTCTGAGGGTATTTGGCAACACAGACAAGTTTTAAAACATTATCAGAAAGTTTTCCTTACAAGTGAACACGCTCATGAACCTTGACCTTCACTATTTCAGAAAATCATCTCTACACGGTTTTTTTTCCTGGTACATCACTCTTCCCTCTCAGAATACCCTCCAGCTGCTTTCACTCTCCTTGAAGGTGAGAATACTATGAATGGAAAGGTTTGACTGCTCATCAATGGAGCCGTCAAATGGAAATGGCTGCATGAAACAATAATTTTTAAAATATTAGCTGTGGCCTCTTCTACTCTAAATGACCTATAGTTTTCCTCTAAGCGATAAAAGCTAAATGCCCAGCAGAGTGTTTCTACTTTCTCCAGCCTGTTTTAAGCCTTTCAAGTGGTAAGTAACGTTGATAGCCTTTTCCCCCTGCACCCGGGCTAGAGCTCAGCAAAACTTACAGGGCTAGGCCTTTATTTGAAGTTCTTCACGGGTCATTCTGGAAGCCCTACATGGGGATGAGTCTGTTGTAAGGCCCGGTTAATTCTCAATAAGAAGTAACTATGGAAATTTCAGAAACCCTTCGGCTCTCCGTTTTGACACACCCGAATGTTATGGAAAGGATTTCAGAAGAGATGAAAGAAAAAGGCTGGAGATTCTCGGAATGGAAGGAAAAACTCCAAGTGAGACTGAAACTAATCTTTGCCTCTAATCCAGCGTACATCTCAGACTTTCTGAGCCCCTCGATGTGGTGGTGTATCAGAGAAGAGGAATACAACCAAGACTGGTACAGGAATGAGTTAGAAGTCAAGGTGCCCTATAGACTAGAAATTGATGTTTATTAAAAAAAAAAAAAAAAAACCTCCCATGGGGCAGCACCTGTGGCTCAAAGGTGTAGGGCGCCAGCCCCACATGCCAGAGGTTGCGGGTTCAAACCCAGCCCTGGCCAAAAACTGAACAACAACAACAACAAAATCCTCCCATGGAGGTAGTAATAATAATACATGGAATTGTAACCATGTCTTCTATGTTTGAAGTGCTAGGCATTTTTCTAAGTGTTTTTTATGCATTATTTAATTTGATTCCACAAATGACTTAGGACTTAGGCCTTACTATTCTCCCTGTTGTATAATTTTACTTTCATTTGCTTCTTTTAATTTAAAATAATCACTAAAAACCATACATTTATGCATATACATGAAAAAAGAAAACTCTAAATAACTGATATCTGATTCCTTGAAAATCACTCAGAGAAGATGAACTATGTAACCTGAATTTGTAAATTTAGTTGAGAATTACTCAAAACTGACGCAATGTTTCTATCTTAGATGCAGAAGGCACTGATCTTTTGAGGGTAATACAGAAAGAAGTTTGAAAGTTGCGTGTGATTGACTCTGGCTTGCCCCACGAGAGATGTGCATGGTTTCTTAAAATATTTATTCAGCAAAGGCTGTGGAGCAACCTCCATCCATTATAAGACCTGAACCACCTTAAAAGAAAGAAAAGGAAAACAAGTCCCTGAAACGGCATCATTGGCATTTTAGCAAATAAACCCTTGCTCTTAACAAAATTTATTTTGGCAGCATAAACACTTTTGTGTATACTTGTATCGTACAGAGACCTTCTACCGTCGGAAAATGAGACCGTGCCGTGTGAGGTTGTGCAGCTGTTGAGAGGGACACAGAGGTCCTTTAAATGTGGAGGCATTGGTGAAATAGCACAACGAAAAGCCTGCACCAATCCAGACAGCATGGGTATCCTCCACGATTGTTCTACAGCATACTGGGAAAACTTACCCAATTCCAACAAGTATTTAAAAGGGCCCTCGGCCTCACAAATGCCACTACGCTCAGTCTTACAAGAAAAAGGACTTACAAATAATCAAAGCAGTAAACCTTAAACAAATAAGCATCTAGGTTTCTCTTTTAAATGCAAACTTACAGTGGCTCGGTGCCAGAGTCTATATTTCTTAGAAAAACTCTATCACTGGCATAAATGAAAGAGGCAGTTTGATTTGTGGTCAGAGCAGTTTCCATTCTACTTCCACTATAACAAATGTATTAATTCAGCTCAGACTTCCTCCTTCTGGCAGCCCTTGTGCTGTAAAAAGAGAAATTAGAAGTTCCAGCCAAATACCATACCTTGAACTGACCCACTTCAATACATAAACACTTTTACAACGTGTTTATTCAGGTGTAGCACTTGAAATTGGTTTAAGATGTTTCCAGTGACAGAGAGCTCAGCAAAAGGAAAAAAAAAAAAAAAGAACTGAGAAACTTGACTGTTATAGAACAGAATAACTGGCAATCTGTTTTTCAAACTTTTAAATTTTTTTTTTCTATCTTGGGGTATAACATAAAAAGTATTCGTCCCAGCTTTCATTTTGATATTTTAATGAAGTGTTAATTTAACAGGAACTAAATTTTTACTTGTATGCGCTGATGACGGCACAGATCATTTGTAATATATGATCTTTCTAATACTGAAATAGGTTGCTGCAAGATGTTCACAAATGGAGCAGAATAAAATTAGTCTTGTGTTCAATGCGAAACACACCGACACCTTTATGGTTGAATAAGCATATGACACAAAGTTTGAAGTTACCTTTGTTTTGCAAAGTGTTGCTTTTATTAGTGTGCCACAGACTTTCAATATTTTAATTTTTATCAGTGGAGAAAAAAAATTACTGCTCTAAAGATTTCTGTTCTCAAAACTATAAAGATATCTGCGTGTTATCAATACGGGTTTCTTGGGTTTTTCAAAGATGGATATTGTGTGTGAAGCAAAGTACCCTTCAAACCGATGTGAATCCCCTTTCAAATAACTTTTAATATTATTAAGTTTCCTTTTGGTTTCCTTTTTTTACTTTAGCAATGAGGGGACTATTAAGAGTCCTCAGGTTAATACTTGCTCAGTTACACTTGGTCTTGAGTCCACCCTAGAAGCCTTCATTATTTGACCTACTTCTCAGACACTCTACACCTTCATTGATCATGTTGACTAAATCTATTGAATGTCTGAGCAGCTATTTTTGTTAGAAATGCTTACAGGAACTTTATTGCCTGTATTTAAGAGTGAATCCTTTATGGAATTTATTTATTTTTTTTTTGAGTTTCTACCTTTATATTTCTTTTTTTTTATTTATTTTATTGAATGGTAACTATGTACATTAATGCACTTCTGGGGTACAGTGTGGGGTTTTCATATGTAATCCGAAATACTTCTATCAAACTGATCAACACAGCCTTCATGTCATTTTCTCAGTTATTGTTTTAAAATGTTCTGATTCTACTCTTAGAGAGTTTCACTTGTACCCCTGTAAGATAAACCTCAAAAATGGTCCCTCCAATCCCCCTCCCTCCACCCA
>CAUYQV010047738.1:0-12715 GCA_963574575.1 Galagoides demidoff
GCCCGCCACAACGCCCGGCCCTTTTTTGGTTGCAGCCATCGTTGTTTGGAGGGCCCGGGCTGGGGATTCGAACCCGCCACCTTAGGTGTACGTGGCTGGCGCCTTAGCCGATTGAGCCACAGGCGCCGAGCCTAGGCTAGAGTTTCATGGCATCAGCCTAGCTTACAGCAACCTCAAACTGCGGGTTCAAGTAGTTCTCCTACCTCACTCTCCTGAGTAGCTGGAACTATAGGTGCCTGCTGCAACACCCAGCTAATTTTTTCTTTTAGTTAGAGACTGGGTCTCATTCTTGCTCAAGCTGATCTTGAACTCCTAAGCTCAAGAGATCCTTCTGTCTCAGCCTCCCAGATGCTAGGATTATAGGCATGATCCACTGGGCCCAGCCAAGATCATTTATCTTGATGCTCTGTGTATGATGGGGAGGGAGGAAGGGTATACAAACAGTGTGATTAATCCTTCACTTTAGAGTGGCTTTTCTAGTTTTATACATATCCTAACATGGGAGGAAAGGGCCAGTCTGGTAGTGTATCTTATGTTGTGGCATTTTTGCTTGTCTGACACAAAGATTCCTCTTCAGAGTTCTTGTGCTACAGCTGTGGACGCTGCTCTTGTAGAGTGGTATGCCTCAGCTATGCTGGTGTGACTGGGTTTCAGAGATTCTGCCTAATTTCTGGGTTATAGACAAGGGGACTATAAAGCTAGAGAACAACTGCTATTTGCTCCATGCTTGTGTGGAACATCATCATGTACAGTTAAAAGTCCCTATCTGGGATTTTTTTTTTTTTTAATTGGAAAGTAGCAGTACTGGTTCCTTTCTTACCTGTAAGGATTAATCTTATTGATAACCTAAAAAAAGTGTAGCTGGTTAAAGCCAAAAGACATTGGCTTTAACCAGTCATCAGGCGATCTCTTCATTTTACTGATAAGATTAAGAGGCAAAATGATTTTATCCAAGGTCATGGTTGTAGGACAAGTACTTACGCCTTTTTTTTTTTTTTTAGAGACAGAGTCTCACTTTGTCACCCTCAGTAGAGTACCATGGCAGCGTCACACAGCTCACAGCAACCTCCAACTCCTAGGCTTAGGCGATTCTCTTGCCTCAGCCTCCCAAGTAGCTGGGACTACAGGCGCCCACCACAGCACCTGGCTATTTTTTTGTTGCAGTTTGGCCAGGGCCAGGTTTGAACCCGCCACCCTCGGTATATGGGGCCAGCACCCCTACTCACTGAGCCACAGGTGCCACCCGTTTATGCCTTTTTTTTATTCTTCCATATATTGGATATGAATACTATTTGGGTTTCATAGAATCTTCTGTTGTATTTATTTTGTAGCTAAGTATTTCATATGTTCAACATTTCAGGTTTTGTTTTGTTAATTTGGAGATGGAATCTTGCTCTGTGCAGTGGTGTCATCATACATAGCTCACCAAATGCCAAACTTCTGGGCTGAAGCAATCCTCCTGCCTCAGCCTCCAGAGTAGCTGGGACTACAGGTGCCTGCAAACACGTCCAGCTAATATTTCCTTTTTGTTTGTTTGTTTTCTGCTTTTTTTTTTTTTTGGTAGAGATGGATTATAGATCTTGTTTGGTCTTGAACTCCTGAGCTGAAATGATCCTCTGACCTTGGCCTCTGAAATTGCTAGGATTACAGGCAAGAGCTACCATTCTCAGCCTTTAGATCTCTTTTTGTGGAGATACAAGCATCATTGTGTTGCTGTAGCTGAACAATGTAGATATTATATACATTATTGCTCTTAAGTGTAGTGCATGTTAGGTTTTGGTATATATTTGTCAGGTTTTATTTTAATATGTCACCAACTTTTAAAAGTTTGTTCATGCAAGGCAGTGCCCCAAGCTCAGTAGATAGGGTGCCAGCCACATACTCCAAAGCTGGTGGGTTCAAACCTGGCCTGGGCCACTAAAACAACAACAACCTCAACAAAAAAATATCTGGGCATTGTGGTGGGCACCTGTAGTCCTAGCTACTTGGGAGGCTAAGGCAAGAGAATCACTTAAGCCCAAGTGTTTGAGGTTGCTGTGAGCTGTGTTGCTATGGCACTCTACCAAGGGTGACATAATAAGACTCTTGTCTCAAAAAAAAAAAAAAAAGTTCATGCATACAATACATTACTAGGCTCTAACACTAATGTTAAAACTCAGTATCTGATAACACAGCTGTGAAAATTTTGAGCTTATTCAAGTCTTTCTTAACCCAGAACTTTTCGGAACCTTTTGATAATCTTTCTGTGATAAGAACAGACCATCCTTGGAGTCTGGTATTAGTTGGCACCTCTATTTTTAGGGTAAGCCAGTGGGACCATTGAATGTTCTAAATTATTTCTACTGCTACATTTTGTTTGTTTAAATAAACTTAGATAAAACAGAGCTCTGGCATAACATGCTCACAATCACATATTATAAAGCAGGTATAGGATATTTTATATTTACAGAGGTATGATGCAAAATTATTAGGCTGGGCACAGTGGCTTGCCTGTAATCATAACACACTTTGGAAGCTGAGGCAAGAGGATCGGTGAACCCAAGAGTTTGAAGTTGCTGTGAGCTATGACGCCACTACACTCTGGAGGGTGACAAAGTGAGACTCTGTCTCCAAAAACAAAACAAAACAAAAACAAAATTATTCTCTAATAGATAATTTTAGTTCTAAGTGACATTTTGCTTTTTGTTGTTGGAATTTCTGCGTTTACTGTGTCCTAGGCATGTATATCCTTCTTCTGTGTTTCAGATTTCTTTTTTTTTTCTTTTCTTTTCTTTTCCTCTTTTTTTTTCCCTCCCCCTTTATAGAGAGATCTGGCACTGTCAGCCAGACTAGAGTACACTGGTGTCAAACTCTGGGCTTCTTAAGATGCTCCTGGCTTGTTTTCAGATTTCTTTTGTTCTTTCTAATTATTGAATAGTGCTTTAACTATTTTATTTTATGCTGCTATACTATTTAACTCATTAAGGGTGTCTTTTTTTGGTAACTATTTGCTTTGTCAAATATGTTATATTGGCTGTTACCATTATGATACTTTTTGGTATAGATGTGCATTGTTGAATTTAAGCTCTTAGGGTTTGATTTAATGTTAACCTTATAGGGGACCACTTTACCAAATAAAAATGGTCTTGGTCCTACTAAGTAGTCTTTGCAGGTCAGTCCTGGATTACAGGGACAGTAGGGCAGTAGCCATGTGGTCACTGAGAATTACAGTGCAAAACTATGAGTTTGCCCTATCAAGTATGTCCATTTCTCTGGGTTCAGTTTTTTCACCCCTTTTTCCCTTCTGTCATGTGTTGAGCTTGTCTTTACCACCCAGAGATGTTTAACATGGGTAGTACTGGCCAGGTATCATGGCTCATGCTTGTGGTTTGAGGACTTTGGGAGGCTGAGGCAAGAGGATTGGTTGAAACCAGGCGTTCAAGACCAGCCTGGGCAATATATTGAAATTTTAGGCATGGTAGCATGTACTACTACAACCTCAGCTACTAGGGAGGCTGAGGCAGGAGAATCAGGATTACTGGAGCCTGGGAGTTTTAGGCTACAGTGAGCATTGATCATGTCACTACATTCCAGCATGGGTGACAAAGAACCTGTCTCCAAAAAAAAAAAAAAGAAAACGTTGATGGTACCCATGATAGACGTCATCAAGAATGGTTTCCTCATTGTCATACATTTTATTATTGCTTATATGGGAATCATATTAGTTCTGAGGTAAGCTTTGTAGATTTTTATCTAAAGAATGAATAGAAAAGTCTCATTTTAGAAAACAAGGGCTATTTATTTGGGATTTATGTAAACCTATATTTAGAGTTAATTACTATTGTATTATCGGTGTTGCTTCCAAATCATGGTCAACAGAGATTTTTGTATGACAATTACCTTTTGAAATAATATCTCCCCACCACCACCTTCTGAATCACCAAGTCTGATCTAGCTGTTAAAGCTCACCAGGTGATTCTGATATAAACTAGGTCTAGGAACACTGGCTTAGGTAGTGTCCAAAATTCACAGAAACACTTGTTAGGTGTAGTGTAAATCCTACATTATTCAAGGTGATAGACTTGCCATACATCCTCATCCTTTCTCGTATAGATAGGAATATAGATAGGTCTGGACTGAGGAAGAACAAGAAGTGAAACAGGTTGTTCTATGGTAGCAAAAGTGTCTTTCAGGTAGTAGAGGACACAGACACAATATGTCCTTGAGATGCAGCCTCCAAGTGGCACTGTGGCACTCACATCAACTTTCAGATAAGCCCTGTCTTCAATTTTGTGTGTAAATGTCCAATAAGTGAGAAAAACAAACTACCCTTAATGAAAGGCTAGAACGGGACCTCTGAAACTAGTTCATAATAATATATTTGAGATAGTTTAATTCAGTTCTACTTGGTTAAATTGTATTTCTAATGCACAAAATTTATCTCTAATCCATATATAAGTATTTCTCATGTACTCCTCCCTCTGCTAGAACATTCCTTTCTACTGTAGTTTGCCAGCCAAGGTTCATGTGATCTTTTAAGATCTGGCTTTAGCAATTCCTCTCTTTTAAAGCCCTCCCCTTCACCCACTGAAGCCATCATTGTGAAGGAGTGGTGGAAAGTATGTTAACCTGTTGTAGCACTCATCGTACTACAAAGTTGCTATTTGTTGTTCTATTCACTTTCCTAACAAACAAGAAGTTCCCTGAGCACTGAGCTCTGTGCAGAGGACAAAGTTTATCTGGGAGTCACAGTCTGCCACAGTACTGATTGGACTAGCTGCCCCCACTGCATATGTGCCCTTTCTGGGCTCTCCTAGAGCCTGCATGACACTTTTGCTGGTGTACAGCAACCTAATATCCCACTTCTCTTATTAACTTGATAGAACAACTTTTTTTGTTTTTGTTTTTTTGAGACACAGTCTCACTATGCCGCCCTTGGTAGGGTACTGTGGTGTCACAGCTCATAGCAACTTCAAACTCCTGGGCTTAAGTGATTCTCCTGCCTCAGGCACCCACCACAATACCCAGCTATTTTTTTGTTGTAGTTTTCATTGTTTAGTAGGTCCAGGCCTGGTTCAAACCCACCAGCCCTGATGTATGTGGCCCCTGCACTAACCACTGAGCACAGGCACCAAGCTACAACATTTTTTGACAGAGCCTCAAGCAGTCTCCCTGGTGCCTTGGCATCACAGCTCATAGCAACTTCCAACTCCTGGGCTCAAGCAATTCTCTTACCTCAGCCTCCCAAGTAACTGGGACTACAGGCGCCTACTAGAACACCTGGCTGTTTTTGGTTGTAATTGTCATTGTTGTTTGGCAGGTCCAGATTGGATTCAAACCTGCCAGATCTGGTATATGTGGCTGGTGCCTTAGCCGCTTGAGCTATAGGCACCAAGCCCACAACTTTTTTTTTTTTTTTAAGAAGAGAAATTGATTTCTATAACAGTATCAGGCACCAAATTCTCTCTAGCATTTGTTATTATTTGTAACAAAAAGAACTCTTTTCCTTTCTGGTGTAGTAGTTTCACTGTTGCCATTACAAATACTTTACTATTGTATTTCCTAGATTCAAAGTTTCTTTTTTTCTGCTATAGAGTCTCACTTTGTTGCCCTCAGTAGAGTGCCCACAGCAACCTCCAACTCCTGGGCTCAAGTGATCCTGTTGCATCCGCCTCCCAAGTAGCGGGACTACAAGCGCCTGCCACAACATCCAGTTGCTTTTAGAGGTGGAGTCTTGCTCTGACTCAGGCTGGTCTTGAACCCATGAGGTCAGATAATCCACCTGCCACAGCCTTCCAGAGTGGTAGGATTACAGGTGTGAGCCACTCCAGCCAGCCCTCAAAGCTTCTTAAAAGTTTTTTTTTTTTTCCCCAAATAAGTATTAGGATAATTTTATTTATTTATTTATTTTTGAGGCAGAGTCTCACTATGTTGCCCTCAGTAGAGTGCTGTGGTATCACAGCTCATAGCAACCTCAAACTAGACATAAGTGATTATCTTGCCTCAGCCTTTCAAATAGGGGAGACTACAGGTGCCTGCCACAATTCATGGCTAGTTTTTTGTTGCGGTTGTCATTGTTGTTTAGCTGACCTGGGCCAGGTTTGAACCTACCAAACTCATTGTGTGTGGCTGGTACACTACCACTGAGCTATGGGTGCCGCCAATTTTTTCTTTTTCTTTTTTTTTTTTTGAGACAGAGTCTGAATCTGTCATCCTGGGTAGAGTGCTGTGGTGTCATAGCTCACAGCAACCTCAAAATCAGCCTTAAGTGATCCTCTTGGCTCGGCACCTGTGGCTTAATGGGCTAAGGCGCCAGCCACTACACTTAAGGTGGCGGGTTTGAATCCCCAGCCCAGGCCCGCCAAACAACAATGGTGGCTGCAACCAAAAAATGGCCGGGTGTTGTGGTGGGCGCCTGTGGTCCCAGCTACTTGGGAGGCTGAGGCAGGAGACTCGCTTGAGCCCAGGAGTTGGAGGTTGCTATAAGCTGTGATGCCATAGCACTCTACCCAGGGGGATAGCTTGAGGCTCTGTCTCAAAAAAAAAAAAAAAAAGTGATCCTCTTGCCTCAGTTTTTCTATTTTTTAGTAGAGATGGTGGTCTAATTTTTGCTTAGGTTGGTCTTGAACTTGTGGGCCATCCCGTCTGGCAATTTTTTTTTTTTTGAGACAGTCTCACTTTGTCACCCTCAGAGTGCTATGGCATCATAGCTCACAGCAACCTCAAACTCTTGGGCTTGACTTGGTGCCCATATGGCACCGGCCACATACACCAAGGCTGGTCATTCGAACCAACCCATCCCAGGCCAGCTAAAAAGCAACAATGGCAACTACAACAACAACAAAAATAGCCAGACATTGTGGCGGGGGCCTGTAGTCCCAGCTACTTGGGAGGCTGAGGCAAGAGAATCCCTTGAGCTCAAGAATTAGAGGTTGCTGTGATGTCACGACACTCCACCAAGGGTGACAGTGAGTCTCTGTCTCAGGAAAAAAAAAACTCTTGGCTCAAGTGATTCTCTTGCTTCAGCCTCCCAAGTAGCTGGGACTACAGGCTCCCACCACAATGCCTGGCTACTTTTAGAAACGGGGTTCTGTCTGTCTTAGGCTGTTCTTAAACCTGTGAACTCAGGCAGTCAATCCGCCTCAGCCTCCCAAGTGCTGGGATTAATAGGCATGAGCCACCGCACCCGGCCCCAGATAAGTATTAAGATAATTTTTGTTTGACTGTGACTCTATAAATATTAGCAAATACAGTGGGAAATTGTTTTAAAAATACTCAGATTCTCAGCTTTCTTTTAACTTAAGGGAAACAATTTTATTTTTCTTTTATTTATTTTTGAGAAGCTATCTCCCTGGATAGAGTGCGTGGTGTCATAGTTCACAGTAACCTCCAACTCTTGGGTCCAGGTGAGCCTCTTGCTCAGTTTTTGGTTTTTGGGTTTTTTTTTTTTTTTTTTTAAGATAGAGTCTTACTGTGTCACCCTCTGTAGAGTGCTGTGGCATGACAGCTCATAACAACCTCAAACTCTTGGGCTTAAGCGAGTCTCTCTTGCCTCAGCCTCCCAAGAAGCTGGGACTACAGGTGCCCACCACAATGCCCAGCTCTTTTTTGTTTCAGTTGTTTAGCAGTTCTGGGCCGGGTTCGAACTTGCCACCCTCAGTGTATGTGGCTAGCTCTGTAACCACTGTGCTATGGGCGTTGAGCCTTGCCTCAGTTTTTTTATTTTTAGTAGAGATGGAGTCTAGTTTTTTGCCCAGGCTGCTCTTGAACCAAGAAGCTCAAGCTATCCACCCACCTCAGCCTCCTAGGGTGCTAGGATTACAGCCATGAGCTACCATGCCCAGCCTTATTTCTCTTTTTATTCTCCAAATAAACAGAATCCTTTCTGCTCTTTTTAAAATCAGTGGCAGAGGAGAGGTGTACTTGTGACTAAAGGTGAATGCTACTTCAGATAAAGGCTGCTCCCGTTCATTCCCAGTCACCCTGAAAGCAAGAATGTTTTTAATATTTTTCTGTCTCTCAGCTTTAGTCATCCTCCCCATTCAGCCACTCTCTGTCCTTTATTGTGTTCTCCAGCTTTCCTGGTACTAGTTCACAGCTGTTAATGGTTGTGATAGTTTGCTTTGATATATCTTAAGCATGCAGAAGAGATGATGATGTATATATGTTCAGGAATAGAGTAAAATAGTTATTCTGTTTGACTGTTAAACTAGAAGAGTGAATAATTTTTATCTGTTTTGGCTAGTCCTGTGTCTAGTAGAATTCACTTAGCTTTGCTTTTCACTTTCAGGAAAAACTGATTACTTATTTAAAATTTCTTTTGACATAATGGCAGTTAATTTTCCCTTTAGTCAGAACACCAGACTAGGCTTTTTAGTCAACATTCTTATAAGTTAACAATACAGAAAAGAGAAAGCTACAGGGTGTCTCCTTTGTTCTCTCCTTTCTAATGATGTCTGATGGTTCGTATTGAACCAATTGTTAGACCGATTGTTAGGTGACCTTCATGTTAAACTGTTGTAGAATTGCTGTGGCTTATGAAAGCTCATAGGGAATTGGAGTGTCTCTTTCTTGTCAAGAGAACATAAATAGACTTCTGATTTCCTCCAGGAAATAATTGAGGGTTTCTAGCAATTAGTTGTCCCTAGTAACAAACAGTAGTATATTAAACAAAAAGTTGCTGTGGTTTTATTAGACTCCCGGAAATCTATTTCTCAATTATCTTATTCTCAGTATACACAGATTATTCCTAGTATGTATATATTTTGTGTAATAGCCAGTCTCTCCAAATGATTAACTCTGCAGTGGTGTAAAGGGTTATTTTAGTTGTTTTCCTTTGGAAATTGGTTTCACATATTTGCTATATAGCTGTATAATCATAGGTGATAAATTACTAAATTTTTTTTTTTTTTTAAAAAGAGACTCACTCTCTTGCCCTGGGATGTCATAGCTTGCAGCAACCTCAAACGCTTGGGTGCAAGCGATCTTCTTCCCTCAGTTTCCCAAATAACTGGAACTACAGGGTCTTGCTCTTGCTTAGGCTGGTTTCAAACTCCTGATCTTAAGCAGTCCACCCATCTTGCAAGCTGTCCACCTGTCTTAGTCTCCTAAAGTGTTAGGATTACAAGTGTGAGCCATAGCAACTGGCTTAAATTACTAAATCTTGTTTTCTTTCTTTGTCTTTTGAGACAGAGTCTCACCTTGTCACCCTTGGCAGAGAGCTATGGATGTCCTAGCTCACAGCAACCTCAAACTCTTGGACTCAAGTGATTCTCTTGCCTCAGCCCCCCAAATAGCTGGGACTACAGCTGTCACAATCCCTAGCTATTTTTAGATAATAGGGTCTTGTTCTTGCTCAGGCTGGTCTCGAACCTGTGAGCTCAGACAATCCACCTGCCTCAGCCTCCAGAGTGCTAGGATTACAGGCATGAACCACCATACCCAGCCCTACAGGATAGATTTTTAAAAACACTGCCAAATAAATATAAAAGCTAATTGGAAACACAGTGATTTTTTTTTTTTTTTTTGAGACAGAGTCTTATTATGCTGCCCTTGGTAGAGTGCTGTATAGCTCACAGCAACCTCAAACTCTTGGGTTTAAGTGATTGTCTTGCCTCAGCCTCCCAAGTAGCTGGGAGTATAGGTGCCTGCCACACTGCCTGACAATTTTTTTTTTTTTAATGTAGTTATCATTGTTTGGCAGGCTGGGCCTGGTTTGAACCCACTGGCCACAGTGTATGTGTCTGGCACCCTAGCCTCTGAGCTATGGGCACCAAGCCAAAAAAAACCCCATAGTTTTTAGTATCTCATAGTATTCATTTTCATGGATGTATCATTGTTTTACCAGGTTTAACTTCACCTGTGGTTGGACTTTTTTTTTTTTTTTTTTTGAGACAGACCCTCAAGCTGTCCCCCTGGGTGGAGTGCTGTGGCATCACAGCTGACAGCAACCTCCAACTCCTGGGCTCAGCCTCCCAAGTAGCTAGGACCACAGGTGCCCGCCACAACCCTTGGCTATTTTTTTGGTTGCAGCCATCATTGTTTGGCGGGCCCACGCTGGATTCGAACCTGCCACCTTAGGTGTATGTGACTGGTGCCTTAGCCACTTGAGCCACAGACACCTTAGCCTGACTTTTTTTTTTTTTTTTTTGAGACAGAGTCTCTCTATGTCACCCTCAGTAGAGTGCAGTGGCATCACAGCTCACAGTAACCTCAAACTCTTGGGCTCAAGTGATTCTCTTGTTTCAGCCTCCTAGGTAGCTGGGACTACAGGCACATTCTACCATGCCCAGCCCAAGAGTTTGATGTTGCTCTACCGACTGCAACAAAGACCCTGTCTCCAAGTTAATAAATACTAAAAAACAAATAGCTGTAGCAGTGCAGTTTAATAGAGGAAAGATTTTTTTTTTTTTTTGTGACACAGAGCCTCAAGCTATCCCCCTGGGTAGAGTGCCATGGCGTCACAGCTCATAGCAACCTCCAACTCCTAGGCTCAAGCAAGTCTCCTGCCTCTGCCTCCCAAGTAGCTAGGACCACAGGCGCCCACCACAACGCCCGGCCATTTTTTGGTTGCAGCCATTATTGTTGTTTGGTGGGCCCAGGCTGGGGGTTCGAACCTGCCACCTTAGGTGTACGTGGCTGGCGCCTTAGCTGATTGAGCCACACACAGGCGCCGAGCCGAGGAAAGATCCTTTTACTATTAATGAGGCTCTTTTTTCCTTAATACTTTGCCATTTTTATTTCTTTCAGTCATCTGAGTTCTTTGCCTAGCTTTCTCCTTGATGGTCATCTTTTTCTTTTTCTTTTTTTTTTTTTTGAGACAGAGCCTCAAGCTGTCACCCTGGGTAGAGTGCCGTGGCATCACAGCTCACAGCAACCTCCAACTCCTGGGCTCAAGCAAGAGCCCAGGAAATTTGGAAATATAAGCCTGGGCTCACAGCAACCTCCAACCCCAAGTAGCTAGGACCACAGATGCCAGCCACAACGCCCGGCTACTTTTTTGGTTGCAGCCATCATTGTTTTGGTGGGTCCAGGTTGGATTCGAATCCACCACCTTGGGTGTACATGGCTGGCACCTGTGGCTCAAGCAGCTCAGGCACCAGCCACATAGACCTGAGCTGGCCGGTTCAAATCCAGCCCAGGCCCGGCAAACAACAATGATGGCTGCAACCAAAAAATAGCCAGGCGTTGTGGCACGGGCCTGTAGTCCTAGCTACTTGGAAGGCAGAGTCAGGAGAATCGCTTGAGCCCAGAAGTTGGAGGTTGCTGTGAGCTATGATGCCATAGCACTCTACCCAGGGTGCCAGCTTTTGAGGCTCTGTCTCAAAAAAAAAAAATTTTTTTTACAGTTGTTTATATGATAAAGGTATTAATCCATTGTCGTAAATGTTGCAAATACGTTTTTCTTGTTTAGTCATTTTCTTTTTAATTTTTGTTTCTGTCATATGTAAGACTTTTTTTTTTTTTTACTGTAAGGTGGTTACAAGTTCAGTCATTTCCTCTGCTTTCTCTTGTTCTTTATGCTTCTAAGTACAAAACCTTCTTCATTCTTAGAAAGGTATTCATCTATATGCTTTTGAGGTTTCATGTTTATTTTCTCTTTATTTCAGACTACAATGGAATATATTTTAGCTATGGATTAAAGATAACTCAATTTTTTTCCAAATAGTTCCTCTTTTTTCTAATAACCTTTTATAAAATAATCCTCTTTTCCCCCACTTATTTAAAATGGCAGCCTTGGGTGGCTCATGTGGTTCAAGGAGTAGGCTGTCAGCCCCATATACCAAAGGTGGCAGGTTCAAATCTGGCCCCGGCCAAATACTGCAAAAAAAGTAAACAATAAATAAAAATAAAATAAAATGGCAGCTTTTGGGGGGTTTTGGTGGTTTTTTTTTTTTTTTTTGATAAAGTGTAGTGGCATGTTATCTCAAGCTCCTGGGTTCAAGTAATACTCTTATTTCACCCTCCTGATTATCTGGGACTATAGGCTAATTTTTCTATTTTTAGTAGAGACATGGTCTTGCTCTTGTTCAGGCTGATCTCAACTCCTGAGCTCCAGCACTTTGTCCCTAGCCTCATAGAGTGTTAACATTACAAATGTGAGCCGCTGCTCCAACCTGTCCTAAAACGGCGCCTTTTTATATGGTAGTGTTTGGTTCTCTCTTCTATTTAAATTGGGTGCCCATGATACTGATAGTACCACGATATTAACTATTTTGGCTTTAAAATATGTTAATATTTGGAAATATAAGGGTCATCTTTTTTTTTTTTAGAAATTTTATTGCTACCTTCAATATCCTGTTTATTTTTCAGATAAATTTTATAAATTACTTTACATAAAGTAGAAACATCTTTATGGTATGTGGTATTTCCATTCACAGATACAGATACTTCAGTGAGGTTTTTTACGCCTTCTAGAAGCATTTTATAGTCTTCAGATAGATTCTGCAAATTTTGAGTTTATGTTGTTATTTTTTTATTATTATTTTTTTAAATTTTGCTTTCATTTTCTTTTCTTTCTTTTTTTTTTTTTTTATGGAGACAGAATCTCACTTAGTGACCTTCAGTAGAGTACTTTGGAATCATAGCTCACAGCAACCTCCACCAACCCCTGGGTCCTTGGGTTTAAGTGATTCTCTAGCCTCAGCCTCCCAAGTAGCTGGGATTACAGGTGCCTGCCAGAACGCCCAACAATTTTTGGTAGAGACGGGGTCTCACTCTGGGTCATGCTGGTCTC
>CAUYQV010047739.1:0-28657 GCA_963574575.1 Galagoides demidoff
GTGGTCCCAGCTACTTGGGAGGTGGAGGCAGGAGACTCGCTTGAGCCCAGGAGTTGGAGGTTGCTATGAGCTGTGATGCCATGGCACTCTACCCAGGGGGATAGCTTGAGGCTCCGTCTCAAAAAAAAATAAAAATAAAAATAAAAACGCCATGGGACGCGGGATAAATTGTTAAAAATCAGGACTTTCCCGCTTTTGGCACCTTAAATAGTGGTCACCTTAAATAGTTTCTTTTTTAGGAAGAAAGCATTAAAAAAGCCATTATGAGCTCCCAATATAAACGTTCAGCTTTAGCATCCAAAATAATTTGATTTAGAGGAGAACACTTCGTTTATTTATTTATTTTTTAGAGACAGAGTCTCACATTGTTGCCCCTCTTAAAGTGCTGTAGCATCATGGCTCACAACAACCTCAAACTCTTGGGCTCAAGTGATTCTCTTATCTCAGCCTCCCAAGTAACTGGGACTACAGGTGCCCACTACAACGCCTGGCTATTTTTAGAGAAGGTCTCGCTCTGGCTCTGGCTCAGGCTGTTCTTAAACTCCTGAGCTCAGGCAGTTCACTCACCTTGGCCTCCCAGAGTGCTGGGATTATAGGCGTAAGCCACACCCAGCCTAGGAAAACACTTTAGGACTTACTCATATATTAGATAATAGTGCTAACAAGTTTTATATGGTTTCTTGGCCTATAACAATTACAGGGAAGAAGGCAAACAAGTAGCAAGAAAAAACAGCTTACAAAATTAGGAAACTCTTAAAATCCATAAAATCTCAAAAACTGTTTACCATCTTGGAGCATTAACTGTATGGACAGTCATCACTGGTTCATACCACAGGGACAAATAGTCATCAGTTGTTATTTCTGTTTCCCTATTATACTTTGATTGTTTCCTCTGGATTTCATGTTTAATTACTAGCATTCTGATATTAAGACTGTTTATCTTTAAAGTTGTATCTACAATTTTTGTTTGTGATTAATCTGGTTAAGAACTATAAAGTGCACATTTTTTAAGGTTTTGATGAAAGCTTGAATGATAAGTAACTGGTCCTATTTGGTTCACAGCTGTGGAGCATTTCTGTATTTTTTTCCTGATAGATTTGTTCAGATACGCGTGGACTTTGAGTAGTAGTATCTCCAGATAGAGGCCATTAAAAAGGCACAAACCTTTATTTATCAAGCAGCTGTTGTCATGTAGTTAGAGCAAGCTTAATAAAGAAAAGCTTATGTAGAGATATCTTAAGACTGCCTTTCACACATGAGAGGAAATTGTGTGGTAACAGGATGAAGCTAATTTAGACCTTCCTTTAAATGCCCTGAGGAAAATGACTGCCTTTATTAGCCAAGAAACAAAGAAGTAATTATTTTATGTATTTACACAAAGTAGTAAGCATTTTAACTGGTGATGGTTAAAGAATTGGAAAGTAGCATCATTAAAATATTATTTAATTTGCTATTAACTTTTAAAAACATAGAATTTCCTAAACACCCTATGGGTAGACATGATTCTTCAGAAGATGTGTAATTACCACCCTGATCTTTCTCTACATAAGCATAGATACTCTTTTTTCAAAGTTTATCTCTTTCTTTCAAACTAGATTATATTTGTAAGAAAAACATTAGGGATTTCTGGGTTTTTTGAAAAATCACTTTTAATACTAACTTTTATATTGCATTTATTGCCTGTACCCTTCTGGGCTGGATCTCTCATGTGTTTCTCTATCAATTAACTCTGGAACTGTGGTTATATTTTTTTCTCACAAGGAAAGCAAAATGTTTTTACAGATTTGTGTTTTGAATGTCTGTGAAGTATCAAACATATGCTTGTGCTTTGGGGGTTCCAAAGTGTGTGGGTTTATGACTATCGATGTTTATTTTTATTAAGAGTTAAATTCTGCCTACCTCATGCTACATTCCTTAATATTTTTTAAAAAGTCAGTGTGGCTTTCCAGTTGTGTCTTTAAAGGAAAGGAATTTTGATGGTTTAAATATGAGAAAAATTCTTTGCATTTTTGAAATAGGATAAAATCAGGGTTTTTATTTTAAAATATCTCACTGGTATTATACTAAAAGTTTACAATTGACTGATGTCTTTAGTACTGTAATATAGAGTTAAGCATTCTGTTTGTTTTAGGTAGAAAAGTGGACTAAAACATTTTCTATAGTTTCAGTGAGTTTTAAGAAAAAGATTTTATAACTAGACTATTCAGTTGATTTGAATATTTAGTGTAAAGTACTTTGGGTTTGTTACAGATTTTTCTGAGGTTGCCTATTGTGGGTAGGTTTATATTTAACTTTTTTCTGTGTCACTGTGAGAACAGCTTGTTTTCTGTAACAAGTTAACATTCACTTGGAATGAGCTACTATTAATTTAAACATTTAAGAGGAGTATGGCGGCTATTCTTGGCAAACTGGAAAAACTTGAGGACTTGAGGATTATTCTCCTTTAAATATCTGAATGTAGGTCTCGGTGCCTATGGCTCAAGTGGCTAAGGTGCCAGCCACATACACCTGAGCTGGCGGTTTTGATGGGCCCACCAAACAACAGTGACGGCTGCAACCAAAAATTAGCCGGGTGTTGTGGTGGGCGCCTGTAGTCCCAGCTACTTGGGAGGCTGAGGCAGGAGACTTGCTTGAGCCCAGGAGTTGGAGGTTGCTGTGAGCTGTGACACCTCAGCACTCTACCTACCCAGGGCGACAGCTTGAGGCTCTGTCTCAAAAAACAAAACAAAAACTGAATGTAGTAAATATAGTTGAAAACTCTCAGTGAAGCTTGGTGCCTGTGGCTCAAGTGGCTAAGGCACCAGCCACATACACCTAAGGTGGTGGGTTCGAATCCAGCCTGGGCCTGCCAAACAACAATGGAAGGATGTAACCAAAAAAAAATAGCTGGGCCTTGTGGCGGGCGCCTGTGGTCCCAGCTACTTGAGCTTGAGCCCAGGGTTGGAGGTTGTTGTGAGCTGTGATGCCATGGCACTCTACCCAGGGGGACAGCTTGAGGCTTTGTCTCAAAAATAAATAAATCAATAAATAAATTCTGTATTAAAAAAAAAAGAAAACTCTCGGTGAAAATGTTTTTAAGTACCTGGTGAATTAGAAGAAACTGGATATTGTAATCAGGTTAATATTTTTGGGGAACTTGGTTAGAGCTCGTCTTAAAAATGTCAGCATTTGATTAAGAGATTTTCAAGTGTGGATATGTGTAAAAAAAAGAAAAGTTACCGTTTGAGGTTACAAAGGAAAAAAGTGAAAACTAATAAAATTTTCTCCACTTTTCTGAAGCATTCTCCATGATTGTCGCAAAATAAGAAATTTGTTTTTGTGAACTTGTTGGGCATTGTTTAGTGTTTAGACTTTGTTATGCTAGATAACAGTGACCACGTAGAATTTAGTAGTTGTTCGATAAGGTTTCCTTTGCCTTTTCTTTGTTTAAATAAATATTCAGGTGATCTCTAAACAGAAGCCTTTATTTTCTAGTTAATGAAGTGCCCCGTTTTGAGTGTCTTTTCTAGTTAATTGATATAAATCCTGCCTGTGTCTTGTTGGGTATGTATGTGGAGAAATTAGAGCTGACGTGCACGTGTATTTGTATGTTTCTGTCTGTCAGGCCAAAGACAACATGTCTTTTTGTGTCTTTTTTTTTTTTTTTTGCTTTTTTTTTTTTTGAGACAGAGTCTCACTTTATTGCCCTTAGTAGAGTGCTGTGGCATCACAGCTCACAGCAACCTCCAACTCTTGGGTTTAGGCAATTCTCTTGCCTCAGCCTCCCAAGTACCTGGGACTACAGGCTCCTGCCACAATGCCTGGCTATTTTATTTTTGTTGCAGTTTGGCTGGGGTCGGATTTGAACCCACTACCCTCCATATACGGGACTGACACCCGGCCCACTGAGCCACAAGTGCCACCCTGTGTTGTTTTTCTTAATAAATTGGCATAGGAAGTGCAAAAATATACCGAGTATTAAATCAAAGATACAGGATACAGAGTTAAGCCAATTTGAATTATTAAATGGATACTGCTATCTTGTAGCCATGGTGTTCAAATGCTTTTTATAAATGACTGTATAGACAGCTGACCTAATCAAAGGATTTCAGGAAATGAAAAAGCAGTTACATTATAGATCTGCTGTATCTCTGAACATTGATTCAAGACTTTGGCTTCTTAAGACTGGTCAAATATGAGATTTACCAGTGCATATAAAAAGTAGAAAATAAAAGCAAGTCTTCCCAGTTTAATTAAAAACTTGGTTTTGCTTCCCTCTGAACTGTAGCATTTTCTGAAACTTGAGAAAAAACATTTGCTTAGGGCAGCTGTTAATTTCCTACAACTGAAATGCTTTCCATTCCCTTTAAAATAAGCTCTTCTTAAGCAGAATGTAGATCACATGTATCATCCAGACCAAAAAAGTTTGCCAGAGCTACTCCTATCATTTGCCCCAGTCCGGAATCTTCACATTCCGGGCAGAGCTCCAGCTGTTCCAGTTTAGTTGTCCACTTGGGATTGGCTGCACCGCCTACTCTTTTCTCCACCCCTTCACTTTGACTGGATGAAAGCTCTAGACAGGAGAGTAAATGTAAGCACTGTCACCAAGCTTTCTGAGTGCAGCTGGCACCATGGGTGTGCTCCAGAGCAGCTTCAGTTTGCTCTGAGCCCCCTGCCCTGCCTCCCCTTTCACCATGTTTCCTCTGGCAAGGTTTTAAAACCAGCAATTCAAGAAGATTTCTTCTCCTAAACTACATTAATCCAAAGTGTATTGCCTCTTGATTGCTGGAAAAGAATCTTAAATTTATTTCAAAAGTAACTTACAACAAACTTACTAAAAGTGATGAAAGGAGCATTAAAATTGATTTCAACGCTTATTTTTCACTGTGCCAAAGTGTGCAGTGTTTTTCAGAGGAAACTGTAACAGATCTGGTGAGTGTGCCATGCCAGTGGGGAGAATTGAATGTCCCTCGTCTCCCTCTTTCCCTAGGGACATTAGTCATGAGTGCCGAGTGTGCGGGGTCACAGAAGTGGGTCTTTCTGCATATGCAAAGCACATTTCTGGCCAGTTGCACAAAGATAACGTTGATGCCCAGGAACGAGAAGATGATGGAAAGGCAGAGGAAGAAGAAGAAGATTATTTTGACAAGGAACTCATTCAGTTAATAAAACAAAGGAAAGAAAAAAGTCGGTAAGTAAGAATTTTGATTTTTTTTTTAAAGCTCATCTGTAACAGAACATAGTAAAGAATACATTTAGTACTTTTTCAAACTTTAGCACTTAAACTTATCTTAGTTATAAAGTTTAGTTTGAGGTTGCTGTCTTATGCATAAAAGGGCTATGGGATGCTTTCTTGAACCACTATATTATCTGCCTTAAAAAAACAAACTCAGGGTTGTCCTTTTGTAAGCTGACTACATCTGTATATCTGAAGTTTTTGCCATATTGGGAGCTACATTTAGAACTGTTTTTATTGGTAAAGGTATTAGAATATAAGCGTCATTGAATAAATTTTGTAATTTTTTTTTTTTTTAAATTTTAGAAATAGAGTCTCACTTTGTCACCCACAGTAGAGTGCTATGACATCACACCTTACAGCAATCTCCAGCTTTTGAGCTTAGGCGATTCTCCTGCCTCAGCCTGCCCAGTAGCTGGGACCATAGGCACCTACCACAACACCTGGCTATTTTTTGTTGCAGTTTGGCCAGGGCCAGGTTTGAACCCGCCCACCTTTAGTATATGGGGCTGGCACCCTACTCACTGAGCCATAGGCACTGCCACTGCAACTGCAATATTTCTTATTGCTAAAAATAGCAGCTCTTAGGGAAATTTTTTTTGCCTGATATAAATTAATGTGGTGTCTCTCCAAGTTTAGTTTATCTCTTTGTCTTTGAATCCCCAGTGACTATCACAGTACTTGTTCTCTCTACATGCCTCTGTAAATATTTATTAAATAAGTTACATTTTAAATTTGACAGCATCAAGATCATATGAGCAATAAAAGTTTTCTAGCTTATACCGCATAATTTATATATATGCACTTATATATTCAGATATTAGGTATTTATGTTTTTACCTTAACTGATTTGTGGTCTAAAGAGTTTAATTATAAAATTTTTTAAGAGAGCTTAATAAGATAGAAATTTCCAGATATGAGTGCAAGAGAAAGAAGCACTGATGTGGTAGGATAATTTTTCAAGTCCTAAGACATGATGAGAAACATGTAAAATTCTAAAATAAAAACTTAAAAATCCTTAAATACTGGTTTTACCTGATCTGTTCCTCCTTTTTAGTTAGAGGTTTGACTAAAAAGGAAAGTAGTTTTAAAAGATTTCTGAACAAGTCCCTGAACGTGACTATCTTAGTCTTAAAACATTGAACATCCCTAATCTGACATGTTCCAAAATTTGAAAATTTTTAAGCTCCATCATGACATCACAAATGGAAAATTCCACATTCGAATTTATTTAACAATTATACAATTATTTTAAAATACTGTATTAAAATTTACCTTCAGGATATGTGTATAAGATAGATATGAAATGAAATGAACTTGTGTTTAAACTTTTATTCCCTCCCCAAGATATTTTGTGTATATTCAAACTCAAAAAAAATTGAAATCCAAAATACTTTTGGCCCAAGTATTTCTGATAAGAAACACTCAACCTGTAGCAACATGGTTCTTAAATTGTTTAGTTGCTTAGTCCTTCAAATGACATTGTCATTACTCTTAGTTTAGGTGTAATTTACTCTTTTTCCTTTTTAGGGAGTTGGAACTTCTAGGAGACTGACTTCTGTTTTGCTCTTACATACTAGTGCCTTTATTAGCTTATCTGTGTAAATGATTAAATATGAAGTTTAACAGAGCTTCTCAGTAGACATTCATATCATAGTTATAATTCTTTGAATCTTCCAATATGGCTTGTTGACATATAAAATTATCTACCTATTTCTTTTATTTATTTATTTATTTTCATTTTGAGACAGAGTCTCACTTTGTTGCCCTTGGTAGAGTGCCATGGTGTCACAACTTACAGCAACCTCCAGCTCTTGGGCTTAGGTGATTCTCTTGCCTCAGCCTCCCGAGTAGCTGGCACTATAGGCGCCTGCCACAACGCCCGGCTATTTTTTGTTGCAGTTTGGCCAGGGTCAGGTTTGAACCTACCATCCTCCATATATGGGGCCGGTGCCCTACTCACTGAGTCACAGGTGCACCCTGTCTACCTGTTTCTTCATGGTTCTTTTTATTTTTCCTTCATGAGATTTTTGACTTAAGATTGTTTTTTCTGGGCTGTGGGTTTAACTGTGGATCTAGCCAATTCATGATCTAATCTAAGAATTCTACACTCTCTCTCTCCTATTTTTTTTTTTTAAGATAGAGACTCACTTGTCACCCTCAGTAGAGTGCCATGGCATCATTATAGCTCACAGCAACCTCAAATTCTTGAGCTCAAGCCATCCTCTTGCCTCCACCTCCCAAGTAGCTGGGACTATAGACCCCTGCCATGATGCCTGGCTAATTTTTCTGTTTTTTAGCAGAGATGGAGTCTCACTTTTGCTCAGGCTGATCTCAAACTCCTGAGCTTAAGCAATCTATCTCCCTTAGCATCCCAGAGTGCTAGGATTACAGATGTGAGCCACCCCACCTTGCCTAAGAATTTTTTTTTTTTTTTGCAGTTTTTGGCTGGGTTTGGATTTGAACCTGCCACCTTCAGCATATGGGGCTGGCGCCACAGGCACCACCCCTGCCAAAGAATTTTACTTTGTGAGTGATTTATTCCCCAGTTCTCTCATTTCAGATCACTTTAGTATGGCTGAGTCAAGGGTCTGCTTTGATGTCACAAGTTGCATATTGCTTAGAATCAAAAAGTAAAAGCTTTTGGTTAATAGTTATATATATTAAAAAATTCTGGCTAAAATGTTTTATGCCTGTAATTCTAGCACTTTGGGAAGCCAAGGTAGAGAGAGTCACTTGAGGCCAAGACCAACTTGAGCAACATAACAAGATCCCATCTCTAAAAAAAAAAAAGTAGCTAGACGTGTTGGTGCACATCTGTAGTCCCAGCTGATTGAGAGGCTGAGGCAGGAGAGGATCGCTTGAGCGCAAGAGTTTGAGGTTGCAGTGAGCTATGATGATGTTACCGTACTCTAGCCCAGGCAGCAGAGCAAGATCGTGTCACCTAAAAAAAAAAAAAAAAAAGAAAAATTCTTCTAGTGTAGATAATAATATGTGGTACTTGGGGACTTACAGTTATTTGAAGACTTAGAGTTATTTGGGGACTCACAGTATTCTGTTTAGAAATTATTGTCATTTATAATTTGAGGGGATGTTTGAACTTTTAACAACGAATTCCATCTATGAAAAAGGAAGAACTTCCAATTTGTGTATAAAATATTGAAGACTTTGAAAGCTTTTAAAGCCAGTACTGAGGTAAAGTTTAAGTCAAGTTCAGAGGAAGGAACCCAACTGCAGAAACTTTGTTTTAGCATTTTTATTCTATCAAGACCTAGTGGTTAGGAATACATTCTGGAGTCAGGCTGCCAAGGTTTAAATCTCAGCTGTACTGTTTTTCTGGCTGTCTCATTCTAGGCAAGTTACTTAACCTCTTTAATCCTCCATTTCCTCATCTAAAAAGTAGGCAAGAATATTTGCCTCAGGATTGTGAAAATTAAGTGAGATAGGGGTAGCACCTGTGGCTGAGTGGGTAGGGCGCTGGCCCCACCCAAACTGCAACAAAATATAGATAGGCATAGGGCAGCACTTGTGGCTCAGAGGAGTTGGACGCTGGCCACATATATCGGAGCTGGCCAAAAACTGCAAAAAAAAAAAAAATAGCTAGGCATTGTAGAGGGCACCTGTAGTCCCACCTACTCAGGAGGCTGAGGCAAGAGAATTGCCTAAGCCCAGGAGCTGGAGGTTGCTGTGAGCTGTGACACCACGGCATTCTACCAAGGGTAATAAAATGAGACTCTGTCTTTTTTGAAAAAGAAAAATTAAGTGAGATAATCTAGATAAAGTGCTTAGCACCAAATGCCTGAAGGCAGATACTCAGTAAATTTTAGCTAGTATTACTCAGCATTCTGAGCACCTACCACATGCTAAGCATCATATAGGCACACCATAGGGAGTTTGTAGATGATACAGTTTTTATATCTATAGCTGGGATGTTTACTTATATATCTGTGGGCTCTTTGTGTAACATGAGCACTTCAAACAGCTGTAGCTTCTTTATAAAAACTTCTAGTTCACAGAGTACCTTATGATACTGTGGCTACTACCGTGTTTCTCTGAAAATAAGACACTATCTTATATTTTTTCTCAAGAAGTCACACTAGGGCTTATTTTCATGGGATGTCTTATTTTTTATTAATTATAATACAACAATCTACATTTATGCAAATACAGTTAAGTCATCTTCTGGAACCTGACGAGGAGCCGACCTTGCTGGTGGGGCTGGCGCTAGTGATGTATGAACACCTTTCCCCTAGCCCTTCGCACGTGCACAATAGGATGCCTGTGACTGCAGTTATCACACGCACACCTGCGCAAGTGCAAACAGCTCCAGAGAAAGGAACTGTGGCAGATAAAAGATATTCCAGTCTTCCTTACCGCTCTGTGCAGAAATTCATGGCACTGCATAGCCACACCCATCACTAGGTCTTATTATCAGGGTAGGGCTTATATTTAACAAATGCATTGAAATCCTGCTAGGGCTTATTTTTGGGGTAGGTCTTATTTTCGGGGAAACACAGTACTTAGTTGGTATGAGCTATTTTACTCCTGTTTATGACCTTACTTATTTCCAAAAATCTATTCTAAACCCTTCATGAACAGGAACTATATATGAAAGTTTTCTTTCTTTTTTTTGGTTGTAGTTTGGCTAGGGCCAGGTTCGAACCTGCCACCCTCGGTATATGGGGCCGGCGACCTGGGTAGGGTGCTGTAGCATCACAGCTCACAGCAACCTCCAATTCCTGGGCTCAAGCAATTCTCCTGCCTCCGCCTCCCAAGTAGCTGGGACTACAGGTTCTGGCCACAATACCTGGCTATTTTTTGGTTGCAGCTATCATTGTTGTTTGGTGGGCCTGGGCTGGATTTGAACCTGCCAGCTCAGGTATATGTGGCTGGTGCCTTACCTGCTTGAGCCACAGGCACTAAGCCAGATATGGTTTAATTTTTTTTTTTTTTTTTTTTTTGAGACAGAGCCTCAAGCTATCCCCCTGGGTAGAGTGCCATGGCATCACAGCTCATAGCAACCTCCAACTCCTGGGCTCAAGCTAGTCTCCTGCCTCAGCCTCCCAAGTAGCTGGGACCACAGGCGCCTGCCACAACGCCCGGTCATTTTTTGGTTGCAGCCGTCATTGTTGTTTGGCGGGCCCAGGCTGGGGATTCGAACCCGCCACCTTAGGTGTACGTAGCTGGCGCCTTAGCTGATTGAGACACAGGCGCTGAGCCGTTATGGTTTAATTTTTAACAAATTGAGAAATATAACTTTAATTGTGGCATTTAAAGGTGTAAAAGCAACCACTATTAGATGTAAAAATAGAACTAGGCCTGGTGGCTCCCAGTCCTAACACTTTGGAAGGCCAAGCTGGGAAGGCTTGCTTGAGGCTAAGAGTTCAAGACCAGCCTGGATAATACAAGAAGACCTTATCTCTATAGAATATAGAAATATTAGTCAGAGATGGTGGCAGGTACCTGTAGTCCTAGCTACTTGGGAGGCAGAGGTGAGGCTTTTACTTGAGCCCAGGAGTTTGAGGCTGGAGGGAGCTATGATTATGCCCCTGGAGACCAGCCTGGGTGACAGAATGAGACCCTATCTCTTTGGGTTGTTTTTTTTGTTTGTTTTTTGTGGGGCCGGGGGGGGGGGGGGTAGAGACAGAGTCTCACTTTATCACCCTCCGTAGAGTGCCATGGCATCACACAGCTCACAGCAACCTCAAACTCCTGGGTTTAAGCGTTTCTCTTGCCTCAACCTCCCAAGTACTGGGACTTCAGGTACCCGCCTCAATGCCTGGCTATTTTTTGTTGCAGTTTGGCCAGGGCTGAATTTGAACCCGCCACCCTCAGTATATGGGGTCGGCGCCCTACTCACTGAGCCACAGGCACCCCCCCCCCAAGACCCTATCTCTTAAAAAAATAAAAAGGAAAGAAAAAAATAGGAAATTTGGTGTGTTGTGCCTTGAAAGGAAGTATAAGAAGTTTTTTAGTTCATTAATGAGGAACTTTTTTGTTTTTTCCAGACAAGGTGAACCTTCCAATAGCAGCCAAGAAATAAACTCTGATGACAGGCGACCCCAACGGAGACGAGAAGACCGAATTCCTTACAAAGACAGAGAGAGTTACAGTCAGCAAACATGGCATCATCGTGGACCTCCACAGTGGGATTGGAAATGGGAGAAAGATGGCTTTAATAATACTAGGAAAAACAGCTTTCCACATCCTTTGAGGAATAATGGTGGACCAAGAGGTTGTTCTGGGTGGCATAATGGTGTTGCAGGAGGCTCCTCAACTTGGTTTCACAGTCATAGTAATTCTGGAGGTGGTTGGCATTCAAATAGTGGAATGGTAGATTGGAATCATAATGGTACAGGAAGGAATTCCAGTTGGCATTCTGAAGGAACAGGTGGCTTTTCCAGTTGGCATATGAACAACAATAACGGAAACTGGAAATCCAATGTACGTAGTACAAATACCTGGAATTACAGTGGCCCGGGAGACAGATTTCAACCAGGCAGAAGCAGAAATTCTAACTGTCAAATGGAAGACATGACTATGCTATGGAACAAGAAATCGAATAAGTCAAACAAATACAATCAACAGAGATATACTTGGCAGCGGAAAGAAAATGACAAAGTTGGTACAGTTTCCACATGTAGAGGTCCTTCTGAAGGATTTACAAGTGATAAATTTTCTTCTGAAGGCTTACTCGACTTCAGTTTTGAGCAGACGGAAAACCAAAGCACTAAGAAAACAGATACTGCAACTTCCAAAGTTAGTGGAAAGAATGGCAGTGGGGCAAGGGAAAAGCCCCAACGCTGGACTCCGTACCCTTCCCAAAAGACTATGGATTTACAGTCGGGTTTAAAAGAAGTTACTAGTAACAAGTCAGAAGTGACAGATAAGCCTCTCTTTGATTTTAGCTTGATTTTAGGCACAGGAACACAAGAACTCCAATCTAATGAAACAAATAACTCCCCAACACCCAAAACACAGAAAGAAATGCTATCATTTAGTCACAAAGCCACTTCTGACTACATTGCTGCCTATGAGGCAGCGAGAAATGGCCCCATTACAGAAAAACCCGAACAAGAGCATAATTCAGCTAAGATGCCATCATTGAAATCCCCACTTCTTTCACTTCCAGCCACTAAATCATTTCCTCAAAAGCAAGATTCAAAGTTTCCCTCAAAAAACACCAAAACTAATTCCTTTTTCCCTGGAGAGCACTCACATCCCTTGAACAGACCCACTGGAGAAGATAACCAGGATTCTTACATATCCAAATTGCATAGTTCAAGTCCTTGTATTTTAAAAGCTAATAAAAGTACTTTTGAAGCTCAAAAGGAATCTGATGATGATTTAAATGAAACTTTACAAAAAGCCAAAGAGGTGCTACAGTGCCATGAATCATTGCAAAATCCACTTCTTAGCACTTGTAAAAGGACCAAGAAGTATACAAAAGCAAGTAGAAATGTAGAAGAATCTGAAAAAGGATCTTTGAAAATTGAATTTCAAGTACATGCATTAGAAGATGAAAGTGATGGAGAGACATCTGACACAGAAGAGCATGGAACAAAAATGGGAACCTTGGGGTCTGCAGCTACAGAAATTTTATCCTGTAGCACTCATACTGCTGATGAGAAAGAGGGAGATGAGCAAATCGTGAAAACATCTAGAAAACTATCCACAGCCCCATGTCATTCCACAGTTGACCAGAAAGAGTCTGAGTTGCAAATGGTATCCGGATCTAGTGGCCAACCCAGCTTATTGCTAGACTTGAAAACCTCTCTGGAGGATGTGCAGGTTAATGACCCTGTTAAATCTCATGTAACATTTGAAACAGATGGTTTTGAGAGTACTATCTTGGATGCAGAGCTTCAAAAAAGCGATACTAGTCAGCCTTCAGGCCCTCTCCTGCCTGAGCTAAGTAAGCTCGGCTTTCCTGCCTCACTCCAGAGAGATCTAACCCGGCACATAAGTTTGAAGAGCAAAACTGGAGCACACCTTCCTGAACCAAACCTCAATAGTGCTCGCCGCATTCGCAATATTAGTGGTCATAGAAAGAATGAGACAGAGAAGGAATCTGGACTCAAGCCAACCCTACGACAGATTCTAAATGCCTCTCGGAGAAATGTCAACTGGGAACAGGTCATTCAGCAAGTAACCAAGAAAAAGCAAGAGCTGGGCAAAGGCTTACCCAGGTGTGTGTCGTTTTTCAGTATTTGTTTTTTCTTGCTTGCTTTTAAAGTTACCCTTTGACCCTGGTCAAGAGAATTCTACCTGTTCCATTTAATTAAATGTTTGCCAAAAATATCCATTGTAGATGTCTGATTTACTATCAAAGAGTGACTGCTACTCTGTGACAGACGGAATAAAGTTTTTATTAATAGGGAATACAGGTTAAAACAGAAGCATACCTACCTGAGAAACAGACGGGGACATAGGAAAGAATCATCAGTAAATCCATCACTTTGGTTTATAGAGGCTAGAAAGTGCACCAAAAAAGTATGTCTATAAATCTGTGTCTTGTTCTATATCTTAATTTTGAAATTAGTACAACTTTTTAAGTATAACTTTCTCATTACCTTTTACTTAGAACCTATGGATAGTTACTACAAAATGCTTTCTCTTAAGCACTTTGCTAATATTTTGGCTATTCATCTCATATTGAAATGCTAGACTTTTTGAATAGTAAAGCCATATTCAACATAGGTTTGCTACTCAGATATCATAATTCTGTTACATTATAAGATACAGGCCTCTAGGTTTAGGAGACGTTTTTGTCCTTGTTGAAATAATGGATGTATTTTTCCCCTTTTTTCTTTTTCATACCTTGAGTAGTACTTGAGATTATAAGTGTCTTAAAGCTTTTAGCATAGTGCCTGGCATTTGTAAGTGCTCAATAAAACAGTGTTTGTTTTGGTTTGTTTGCTTTTAAAAATTATGTACTGTATTATAGATTTAGAGCTTCATATGAAATAAACTTCTCAATTTTTATTCTCTCAAATCTGTAATCTAGTACTTGTCATGTGATATTTACTTTATATCTGAATCACTTGTTAGACTATGAACTCCCTGAGGACAGGAAGCATCTTGTTCTTTCTAGTGACCTCAGTGGTTAACAGAGCTTGGCACATTAACGTGGCACGCCTCTTCCCAACCATGTCTTAAGCTTACGTTTTTGTTTTTTTCTTTCTTTCTTCAGGTTTGGCATAGAAATGGTGCCTCTTGTTCCAAATGAACAGGAGGTCTTGGACTTGGATGAGGAGGCTGATCTGTCCAATTTAGAAGGATTCCAATGGGAAAGTGTTTCTATTTCCTCATCCCCTGGATTGGCAAGAAAGCGAAGCCTTTCTGAGAGCAGCGTGATCCTGGACAGGGCTCCTTCTGTATACAGCTTCTTCAGTGAGGAAGGCACAGGCAAAGAAAATGAGCCTCAGCAGCTGATTTCTCCTAGCAACCCACTGAGGACTGCAGAGAGTCAAAAAGCCGCTATGCACCTTAAACAGGAAGTGGCACCTCTGGCCACTTCTCTCAGAACAGGTGAAAGGGCTGAAAATGTAGCTAACCGAAGGCGACACAGTACACAGTTACCCTCTGATCATTTAATACCTTTGATGCATTCAGCAGAAGATCTTAACAGCCGAGAGAGGTCCTCACCACCTTCAGAGAATCAGAATGCCCAGGAGAGTAATGGAGAAGGAAATTCTCTATCATCAAATGTATCCTCAGCCCTTGCAATCTCCAGTGTAGGTGATGCAGCCACAGATAGTAGCTGTACCTCTGGTGCTGAACAAAATGATGGCCACAGTATTAGAAAGAAACGAAGAGCCACTGGAGTGAGTATGATTTCCTATGATTTTTCTAGAACGTCTCGTGTGGCAATGTGGTCATTTATAAGAAAGGTTTAAGTGTAGGGGGCAGCATCTGTGGCTCAAAGGAGTAGGGCACTGACCCCATATGCTGGAGGTGGCAGGTTCAAACCCAACCCCGTCCAGAAACTGCAAAAAAAAAAAAAAAAAAAAAAGGAAGGTTTAGGTTTAAGTTTTAATTTGTCTTGAGTATCTGGGAGTATGGGTCTCTCAACTCTGAAATAATAGAAGAATTATAAGGCTCTTAATTTTGTTCCACTTGTTTCTTTCACTGAGTAATTCTACTGAATTAGATGTAACCTAATATGAATGTACAGTACCAGGAAAATATGAAGTCATCTCTAAAACTAGTCTCCAAGCCAGTGATTCTTTATATCATCTGACCAAGGATAAGTCACATCTTCAACTATAAATTAATCTGTTTTTATAGGTGCATTCTATACTGGTATTGAAGAAAGGCATTCTCCTGTTGCATTTTTAGGGGACTTAATGGTTGTTGGATCTAGAAATGCTAGGCTTAACACTAACGTGATTTTAACACTACTAGCGTGCAACTGTATGAGCATTAGTATTTTTAGTCTGTGTTACTTTATCTTTTGTCCTTCAGTTACCCTGCCTGGCCTTCAAGAATCTTTTCTTTCACAGCCACCACTTACGCTTTTCTGGCATTTCTTTCACTAATAGTGCTTAACCTGCTCTGGAATCCTTTCTGAAAAGAAAAAGTTTCAGGTGGTGATAGAATCTGGAATGTGACATTGCCAGAAAATGAGCTCTTTTCTTTAATCCTGAGAGAGCAGATGAGGGCATGGGTTTTAGACCTACTTTAAATTCTAGCTCTGCTCCTTTCAGCTAGACATTACATAGTAGATTTTGTCAGATGGTTTGAAATATTCTTTAAGTTGACAGATTGTCTTATGGCTAAAGTAATATCTTGAAGCTTGTCTCATAGACTGTTTAGCTTTGTGTTGTAAAAGTTTTTCTTGCTGAAATTTAAAGTAGAGACTATGTCAAGATGGAACTGGCTTTATCCACACTTCTGTCTGTGCCCTGCTTCACCAAGTGGAATACTTGGCCTAAGCTCCATGGACTTTACCATCTCTAGGATGCTAGGGAAGGATTTGACCTTGAATTCTTTTTTTTTTTTAATCAGATACATTTATTCACCTAAAATTTGAATTTATACCATGTGTATGAGACTCACACAGTCTTATTAGAGATGGTAGCAATAGTGAAGAATAGGGTTACAGCTGTTTTAGAATTGATTCCTTTTCCTCTTCTTGGATAATAGCCTTTACATATTTACTATTATTCAATTTTCTTTATCCCTCAGGATGGATCTTCTCCTGAACTCCCAAGTCTTGAGAGAAAAAATAAAAGAAGGAAAATTAAAGGAAAGAAAGGTATGCAACAGAATACTCTCGCAGAAAGTTGTTCTTATAGCAATTCAGGTTTTTTATGAAGTTTTTTTTTGAGACAAACTCTTGTTCTGTCACCCAAATTAGAGTGCAGTAGTATGATATAGCTCTCTGTAGCCTCAAACTCCTGATCTAAAGTGATCCTCCTGTTTGGGCCTCCCAAAGTGTTGAGATTACAGACATGAGCTCTGCCAACCTGCTTTTTTTTTTGGTTATCAAACATTGATCATTCATTTGTTATTTACTGACATTATTTTTGTCTTTTTTTTTTTGAGACAGAGCCTCAAGCTGTCCCCCTGGGCAGAGTGCTGTGGCATCACAGCTCACAACAACCTCCAACTCCTGGGCTCAAGCGAGTTTCCTGCCTCTGCCTCCCAAGTAGCTGGGACTACAGGCGCCCACCACAACGCCTGGCTATTTTTTGGTTGCAGCCATCCTTGTTGTTTGGCGGGCCCTGGCTGGATTCAAACCCCCCAGCTCAGTTGTATGTGGTCTTAGCCGCTTGAGCCACAGGTGCTGAGCCATTTTTGTCTTCCTTAAAAACAGAGAAAATTGATTTCCTACAACACCCAGTTACAACTATAGAAGAAATATACGATGCCACATAGACCTGTGAGCAGCTACAGGTCTTTAGCTTACAGCTCATGCCTGTAATATATCTCTTGGAAAGTATAAAGTGAGAAAGTTTCATTACCTCAGATGGCCGTGTATAGCTGTTTCTCTCACTTTTCTGTTTTTGAGGCATCTTGGTTATTTTTGTAAAGTTAATGAAGAATAGGTTATTAGCATTGCTTCCTCACTGATACATTTCTGTGACTCTTAAGTTTTCATTTCCTCTAGCCCTGTTCCAATAGAAGGGCTAGTACAGGAAGTGATTAATGAGCTGTGGGTGAGTGGAGGTAATCTATAAGGGAAAAGTCAAGAACAAGCTCAGTTTCTGGCTGGGGCAACCAAGTGGATGATGGTATTATTTGTAGAGCTAGAAAACTCTGTAGGAGCAAGTTGATGAGTTCTCTATGGAGCTTTAGACTTAAATGACCTTTGAGACACCTGGGCAGAGAGCTATGATAGTTGATAGTTGTATATATAAATTTGGCATCTAGGAGAAAGATGTTGGCATGATGACTGGGAAAGAGACAGACATAATAATGATAAATATATATGCATAGTAGAATATTTTATTTAGGGTAAGTTAAGTGTACTTTTTTCAAAGCTGTGTTTTCTTTAGGAAGCCTTCTCTAATAAAAAATAAAAAACTGTTTTAAGCTAACAAACTAGAAAAATACAGATTGGGAAGAGAGTGCAACAGTCTAGGTCTAAGGTCTAGTGTGGGCAAAAGCCCTGGGTGGAGAGGGTGGAAGACAAAGGAAGAATGGGAAATGAAACTTGGAACAACTGATTTATGTAGGACAGAGATTTCACCTGGAAAGGTAGTAGTGGAAGATGGTGATTAGGTAAGACAGTAGGATGTGATGATACACTTGAACCTGTGAGGTACCTCCATCTTACCAACTTTTTTGGTTTCTAGCATTGTCAGGTTTGACTGAATATTTTGTGAGATTTGATGACTCTCCAGTGACCTATTGAGAAAATAAAGGCTTATCTTAAATAATTGATGTAGTTCAGGCCTTTGAGGAAATAATTGATGTAGTTCAGGCGTTTGAGGAACCGTTCTCTCAAAGGAAGTCTCCAGTATTAAATTGAACCTCCAGGCCAGGCATGGTGGCTCATTCCTGTAATACTAGCCAAGACTGGAGGATTGTTTGAACTCAGGAGTTCGAGACCAGCCTGAGTAAGAGAGAGACCCCATCTCTACTAAAAATGGAAAAATTGGCTGGGCATTGTGGCAGATGCCTATAGTCCCAGCTACTCAGAAGGCTGAGGCAAGAGGATCCCTAGAGCCCAGGAGTTTGAGGTTGCTGTGAGCTATGATGCCACACCACTCTCATGACTGGGACGAAGCATGAGACTCTTGTCTCATAAATAAATAATACATAAATAAACTGATAGATTCTTCTTATGGTTTCTTTTGACAGAACGTTCTCAGGTTGACCAGCTGCTGACTATTTCTTTAAGGGAGGAAGAACTAAGTAAGTCATTGCAGTGCATGGATAACAATCTTCTGCAGGCCCGTGCCGCCCTTCAGACAGCTTATGTTGAAGTTCAGAGGCTACTCATGCTCAAGCAACAGGTAACAGCACGTAGGTTTAGGGAAAGTAGATCATCTCTGAAGTTGTATTTCATCCTGCTGAACACTGTGACTGGAGTTGCCCTCAAAGAAACAGCAGGGGAATTCCCATAAAGGAGTGCTCCAAACCATTCCAGGATGGGCCCAGTTGGCATTCCAAAGAAAGAAGCACTAAATGCCAGGGGTGATCAGTCCAAAGGGGTACAGAGCGGGCTGCAGCTGCAGCAGCAGCATGGGGCATAATGGACAGTAAGAAATGGGTGTTCCATATAGGTATACCCACAACAAGGGGGCCAGGATATGAAGTTTTTATGATGGTTTAATAAGGAATTTGGCTCAGGGCCTGGGAATAGTTTCTTTCAATGTTTTGGGCAAAAACCTAGTTACCTTTATCAGTGCCTGGGAATGGCCAAGGCCCCAGTTTGAGTTTAAGGCTGCTGAGAAAAACTTCCAGCTGAGTCACAGAGTGGTCAAGGCACTCTGAGATTTTCAATCAAGACGCAGAGAGAAAGTGGGGAAACTGGAAGACCATACAAGTTGGATTTCAACATGCTTAACAAAATACTTTATTTTTAGATAACTATGGAGATGAGTGCACTGAGGACCCATAGAATACAGATTCTACAGGGACTACAAGGTATTCAGAGGACATCTCATGGATTGGGCCCTCTACAGCTTGTTACTTTTTTGTTCTCTTTTTACAGGGAAATGAAAGTAGTCAGGAAAGGGTCACATGATTTCTCTAATGTCTCATTGGTCCTGTCCTCTAGAAAGGCCTGTGAACTATACATCCCAAAGATTTTTAGCAATAAAGGCAGTATGTTACAGGAAGAGCTTTGGGTTAGGAATCAAACAATCTGGGTTCAAATCTTTACTCTTTTATTAGTAACCTACTAACTTTGGATAAGTCAGTTGAAATTTGACAAATTAGAATGTTGCTACCTGTTCTGTGTGTGCCTATAAGTGGTTGCATAGGGCTGTATGACTTCTATTTTAAAGGATTATGAGAAATTATCCTAATTATTTAAAATTCTCTTCTAATCTTTAAAAATACAGATTGGCTCAGAAACAAGTGACTTTTCAGGTAACATTTTTGCATCTGTATGTATGTATGTTTCTCATTCTAGAAACATATGAACCTGCTGAGCACCCAGACCAAGCTCCCTACAGCCTCACACGAGAACAAAGGAACAGTAGATCACAAACATCTGATGTCACACTGCTGCCTACTCCCCTTTTCCCAGTTTTCCTGGAGGCTCCATCTTCCCATGTGCCACCATCATCCACTGGAACCCCTCTTCAAGTAACCACATCTCCTACTTTCCAACCCCATGGCAGTGGCCCTGCTCCAGACTCATCAGTTCAGATTAAACAAGAGCCTATGTCTCCTGGACAAGATGAGAATGTGAATGCTGTGTCACAAGGTTCTGCTTGCAATGTGTCCAAGGAATTACTGCAAGCTAATAGTATGTAAGCTTTTCTCTGGGTTAAGGGCATCCCTGTAGTAAGACTAGGGCAGTTTTATACTTGTGATGTAAAGCCATACTTACTAATTAAAACCAAAGTAATTGCAATTAATTTTTCATTGAAATTCCCTTCTTATAGGAGGATTATTTTATAATATTTCAGAGAATGTAAATTTAAATATTTCTAACTTTTCTTTAATTTTATGTGATTGAGGGTCACTGAGTCAACTTTGTGTTAACACCTAAAATGTTCTATTTATTAGGATAGGTGCAGAATTTGTCTGGTTTTGTGAGATAAATGGGGTTAAAGTTCAGCCAATTTTCTAGATAAGGTATATCCTCTGAATTTCTTAGCACTAAACTGTCTTTATCATCGCAAATACAAATCAGGTTAATAAGCCTGCGAGGCAGGTGTCATCATGGAAGGCAGAGGGCTCTGCAGCTTGAAAGTATGTAATAGGAACTTGGTTGGTTTGAGAAATAGCCAAGGTTTTGGCTGTTTTTATGAAATTGCATTTACCCGGTTAGCATTTAAGCCATTTAAAAATCCTACTGGAAGTTTGCATAATTATAGTAGTGTCATGTTGAAATTTAAGTCAAACACACTGGCATTGTGTGATTTCTTAAGTGAAAACAAAGTCTGAAGAATTATCCTAGATTTTGATACCAGACTTGGCAGTACTAATCTAGATAGCAGTTATCACATGTGTATTATCTATCATATAAAATTTTAAGTTACTTTTACACGGATAGTATCTAGGATTAAACAAAAAAGTATTACAGTGACCTTTTAAGTTAATTTTTTTGGGAAAAAAAGCTAATAAGATTTCTTTTCCTGATTATAAAAGTAATTCATATTCATTGTAAAAAAAAAAAAACTAAAAAGAAGGTCATGTTGTTGTGTATTGTTTCGGGCTTTCTTAAGTCATTAAGTGTTGTGTGTTTTTGTGTAGAGTTTGTACCAAGAAGGAATCATAGTATATTACAAGCTGATTTTTTTCACTTAATATATCATGATCATTTTCCTGTGTCATAATTCATCTAAAATATTTTATTTCGCTAGTTGTGTAATATGTGAATAGTTGCATGATCTGGATGTGCAATAATTTATATAATAAACCTTTTTCAAATATTTAGTTTTCCCACTTTTTTAATATTTTATATAACACTACATTGTGTATGTCTTTGAGTACATCTGTGATTATTTCATCAATTTAAATACCTAGACATGAGATAACTAAGTCAAAGGAAGTGGACATTTTTAAGTCAGCTGACTTTTAATCTACTAATAGATTAAATTGGATGGGTGTGTATAAAATATAAAATGAAAACTTCTAAGAAGTTATAGTGAAAACACATCAGCTAAGTAGATAGTTAAGTGACTACTGAGAATAAAATGTGGTATTAAATATGTAGACATTTAAAACAAGAAATAAGGAGGGTTTGTTGTTTTGGACTTTTTTTGAGAGTGTCTCACTCTGGTGCCCAGGCCAGAATGCTGTGGCATCATAGCTCACAGCAACCTCATCCTAGGTTCAAGTGATCCTCTTGCCTTAACCTCTCAAGTAGTTGGGACTACTGGTGCCTACCACAGCACTCAGCTAATTTTTCTACCTTTTAGTAGAAATGGTGTCTTGTATTTGCTTGGGCTGGTCTAGAACTCCTGAGCTCAAGGAATCCTCCCACCTCAACTTCTCAGAGTGCTAAGATTATAGAAGTGAGCCACTGTGCCTGGCAAAGAAAAAAGATCAATAGACACAGTTCTTTTTTTTTTTTCTTCTTCTTTTTGAGGCAGCCCTATTATGTCGCCCCCTCATTAGAGGCTGTGACATCACAGCTCACAGCAACCTCAAACTCTTAGGCTTAAGCGATTCTCTTGTCTCAGCCTCCTAAGTAGCTGAAACTTCAGGCGCCCACCACAACACCCGGCTCCTTTTTTGTTGCAGTTATCATTGTTACTTACCAGGCCTGGGTCGGGCTCAAACCCTCCAGCCCTGTGTATGTGGCCAGCGCCCTAACCACTGACCTATGGGCGCCCAGCCAATGGACACAATTCTTGCTAACGATGAGTTTTTGTCAGGAACAAGACATGCATGTTATTTCTGAGATTAATACAAGGCAAAGAGTAGTAAGTGCTATAACAGGAATGTGTGGACCATGGGAAACTGAGGGGTGGGATTACAGCTGTAATAGTCATGGTTTTGTTACCGTATCATTGAAACATTTGGTGGCGCTCTAACCGTAATAAATAATTTGCAGTTTGCGACTATTAACACTAAACACACAAAAAAATGCAGTGATTTTATTCTTCTTAATTCAGGAGAGATCAGTGACAGTTGTCCAGTTTATCCAGTCTTCACTGCTACGTTGTCCTTATCAGAGCTAACAGAAAGTTTCCATGAGCCTAGCCAAGACGTGAAGTTTTCTGTGGAACAAGGGAATACCAGAAACAGAGAAACCCCCCCCTCTTCCCAATCAGCTGGTCTTCCTAGCATGAAAAGAGAAGGTGAAGAGCCAGCCAAAGTCAACAGTGGATCTGAAGCTTATACAAGTTCTTTCCTAAGATTATCTTTTGCTTCAGAAGCCCCTTTGGAGAAGGAACCCCACTCTCCAGCTGACCAGCCTGAGCAACAGGCAGAGTCCACTCTGACATCAGCTGAAACTAGAGGAAATAAGAAAAAAAAGAAACTTCGAAAGAAGAAAATGCTACGGGCTGCCCATGTTCCTGAGAATAGTGACACTGAACAGGATGTATTTACTGCTAAACCTGTAAGGAAAGTAAAAACTGGAAAGTTGTCTAAAGCAGGGAGAGTAACAATCTCCGCTTGGGAAGATATCAGGGCTGGGCAGGAGCAGGAGAGTGTCAGAGATGAGCCAGATAGTGACTCGTCTCTGGAAGTCCTAGAAATTCCTAATCCTCAGTTAGAAATCGTAGCCATTGATTCTTCTGAATCTGGAGAAGAGAAACCAGACAGTCCATCTAAAAAGGATGTTTGGAACTCGGCAGAGCAAAACCCACCAGAGACTTCTCGTTCTGCTTGTGATGAAGTGAGCTCTACCAGTGAGATTGGCACTCGCTATAAGGATGGCATCCCTGTAAGGTAAGGCATAATTATATTGGTCCAATCAGAACAGCTTTCACTATTTTTCTCTTCCTTTCCCTTCCCTTGCCTTCCCTCTCCTCTTCAGACAGAGTCTCTATTGTCCTGAGTGTAATGCATCAGCAGCATCATAGCTCACAGCAACTGCAGACTCTAGGTTTAAGCGATCATCCTCCCTGAGCCTCCTGAGGAGTTAGGACTAGGCACCCACCACAAGGCCTGGCTAATTTTTCCATTTTTAGTAGAGACAGGGTCTCGCTCTTGCCCAGGGTGGGCTCTTAACTCCTGACCTCAAGCAGTCCTCCCATATTGGCCTCCCTGAGTGCTAGGATTACAGGCATGAACTTCCATTTAAAAAATAAAAATAAAACTTAGTTATGAATCAGAATTAACATGAAAGCAGTAGTGGTTATAGATATGGAAGAATGAAACCTTGGCAGGAGAGATATTCTACTTTCTCTTCTATATTATAAATATTAAATCTGCTCTTATTTTCTTTCATATAGAAATTTCAGATGGAAAAACATCTTTTATATCTCTCCTTTGCTCATTGTTTAGAGAAATCCTTTGAGTCAGGAAATTTTTAATTTTACTACCTACCTGTCCTGTTTACATAGATGCTAAGAAGACTTTTGCTATTATTTTGTAGAGTGGCAGAAACTCAGACTGTGATCACTTCCATAAAAGCATCAAAGAACTCTTCAGGTATTGGTTGTTTCATTTTATTTAAATTATCCACAGGAAGGGAAAAAAAGTCTTACAAATATGAAAGCGAGGGCTTAAATCTTCTTAAATACGTTTATAGAATAGGAGAAAGGGAATTGGTTTATCACCAAGAGGATTGTCTCCATCAGCAGTTCCAATATCCCTAAAACCTCAAATTCTCATTTTTTTCAGTTTCTTATTCTCATCTCTTATCTGGCTCCCTTATGTCTTCAACCAATTAAGGTTTCACTGGCTCTAGGGATTTATGCTTTGAGAAGGAACTGCTTAAAGATTAATGCCTTATTCAAATAACTGTTTGAAAGCAGGGGAGATGGTATGGGAGAGATTGAGTATTGAGTACCTTCCACATATTACCCAAAAGCTCATTGTATAAGTACCTGTCTTCTTCCTAAGTAAAAGGTCTATACTGCTTTCTTTTATTATGGAATCTATTTTTTTTTTTTTTAAGAGATAGAGTCTTATTTTGTTGCCCTTGTAGAGTGCAATGGCATCACAGCTCACAGCAACCTCCAGCTCTTGGGCTTAGGTGATTCTCTTGTCTCAGCCTCCTGAGTAGCTTGGATCACAGGCGCCCGCCACAACACCCAGCTATTTTTTGTTGCAGTTTGGCTGGGGCTGGGTTTGAACCTGCCACCCTCAGTATATGGGGCCGGTGCCCTACTCACTGAGCCATAGGCACCGCCCTTATTATGGATCTTCATGGTGAAGAATTTTAAAGAACATTGTGGTATTCTTCAAAGGGAACTGGGTTTAATCCAGGAACCAATAAGTTTTGATTTTTGAGTATCTTTTCAGATCTAGCAGCCAAGTCTCTGAAACTTATTCTTGCTTCTAGAAATATCTTCAGAGCCTAGAGATGATGATGAGCCCACAGAAGGAAACTTTGAGGGGCACGAAGCTGCAGTGAATGCAATTCAAATATTTGGGAACTTACTATATACATGTTCTGCAGATAAAACTGTCCGAGTTTATAATCTCGTGGTAAGTTAATACAATATTTTGAATGTTTTTGGTTGCAGGTTTTAGAAAATCTAGTTCATGCCTTCTTAAACAATAAAAGGAATTTATTGGCTATCCAGGGGTGTAGGCTTTAGACTATAGATACAGTTGTTCCAGAAGCTCAGCAGGATCACTGGGGACTTAATTTCTTTTTGTCTTTCAACTATGCCTTCTCTGGTGTCTCCTCTTTTTACAAGTTGGTTCCCTTCCTGCTCACAATATATCAGGAGCCACTGGGGTTTATCCCTTTTACCACCAGAAAAGGGTCTTGTGTTTTATCCTGTGAGTAATCACCTATGGCAGAGGAGGATAGGATTATACTAATAGGGTTGGGCCAATCAGGTCTTGCCCCTGGAGCTGGTGATGCAGTCGGTTGCATTGACAGCTACATAATAGAGGAGGGATGGGATGAATATTGGAGAAGTATTACAGGAGGCATTTTTCCCTGACAGTTGATTAAATTATGGAGTCCAAATTATTGAAGAGAACAGCACTTTTCTACTACCTCACACTTTGATGTTTATTCTCAAAAGAACAAACTTTTGAGTTTGGAATTTGACATGTCAAACTAATTCTATTTATCAACAATGATAGCCTAGAAACTTTAGAAACAACATGTTGTCTGAGCAAACACCTGAAAAGTATTTAAAGTCAATGAAATCAGTGAAAATTAAAGAGTTAGGGGGTGAATCAAGAAAATGTGTGTTCTATACAACAGATAAGTAATTTCTTTTATGCTAGTGAGATAAATAGTAATGGGAATAATTGAATGAAGGAAACAGTGTTACCAGGTAATTGAGTGTAAGATCTAGGGGATTGGGTTGAACTCTCAACTTTCCAGATGTGTGTGTTTGTGTAACATATATGCACGTTCTAAATCTCAATTTGTTCACAGAGATGACATTTGGGATATTCCCTTATGAAACCACACGTGGGCCACTAGGACTTGTCAGAAGTATATTTTTGAATACTGTTGAGCATTCTCATAAGCTGTTTGCTAATCAAATGCACAACTTTTCTATGTAATTGGCTGTAGTTTAGATTTCCTAGGTCCTTGGTTCATAGGTTGGAGCCTTGGCCTAAACGTTGTTTCAAATTCTGGTCTATCTTATGGTGAATTGCCCTAAGCATTTTTGGTATGGCTTAGCTAACATATTCTTACAGGGCACATACCATAGTGCATGTGATTGTTGGACAGTCTGTGAACAAATATTGACTGAACATCTTTGGTGTACCAGGCACTACTACAGGCTCTGACGATACAGTAGTGAACTGAATGTTTTAGCTTCTTTTGAGGAATATTATCTAATCCTTATATTTCCCACAAGCAGTAACCTGGTCTGTGCTTGATTTTAGAGCCGGAAATGTATTGGTGTCTTTGAGGGCCATACCTCAAAAGTGAACTGCCTCCTGGTTACTCAGACTGTTGGGAAGAAAGCTGCCCTTTACACGGGTTCCAGTGATCACACCATTCACTGCTATGACGTTAAGGTAGGTTAGTCCACAGAAATAAAAAGTAATAATAGGGCCGGGTGTGGTGACTCACACCTGTAATCCTAGCATTTGAGAGTCTGAAGCTGGTGGATTGCCTAAGCTCATGGGTTCAAGATTTGCCTGAGCCAGAGCAAGAACCCATCTCTCAAAATAGCCAGCCATTGTGGCAGGTGCCTATAGTCCTAGCTACTTGAGAGGCTGAGACAAGAGAATCACTTGAGCCCAGGAGTTTGAGGTAGTTGTGAGCTGTGATACCACAGCACTCTACCAAGAATGACAAAGTGACAGTATGTCTCAAAATAAAAATAAAAAATAAATAAATATGAGCAGTGCCCGTAGCTCAGTGGGTAGGTTCTAACACATGTAGTATTTAGCATAATAAAACTGTACCTTAATGTAAACGATTTCATAACCATTTAATAAAATTTTCTTTAGAAATCGAGTTTTCCTCTGTCACCCAGACTGGAGTATGGTGGTATGATCATAGATCACTGCCACCTTGAATTCCTGGCCTCAAGTGATCTTGCCTCAGCCTCAGAGTAGCTAGAATTACAAGTGCATAACCCCCATGCCCAGCTAATTTTTAACTTTTTTTTTTTAGAGACAGAGTCTTACTTTATCACTCTCGGTAGAGTGCTGTGATGTAACAGCTCACAGCAGCCTCCAACTCCTGGGCTTAAGTGATTCTCTTGCCTCAGCCTCCCGAGTAGCTGGGACTACAGGTGCCCACCATAACACCAGCTATTTTTTTTTTGTTGCAGTTTGGCCAGGTCCGGGTTCAAACCTGCCACCCTCAGTATATGGGACCAGCGCCCTAGCTACTGAGCCACAGGCACCACCCTAATTTTTTAATTTTTTTTTTTTTTTTTAGAGATAGAGTCTCACTTTGTCACCCTTGGTAGTGCCATAGTGTCACAGCTCACAGTTAACCTCCAGCTCTTGGGCTTAGCCGATTCTCTTGCTTCAGCCTCCTGAGTAGCTAGGACTACAGGAATCTGCCACAATGCCTGGCTATTTTTTTGTTGCAGTTTGGCCTGGGCAGTGTTTGAACCCACCACCCGTGGTATATGGGGCTGGCACCCTACCCTCTAAGCCACAGGCACTGCCCTAAGGGCAGGGGGGGAAGATTTAATGTAGTCCCCTACAAAACGGAGGATGCCACATTTTCTTCCTCATAAGAATCATTTTAAACTCTGCTTTCAGGAGAAATTGTTTCTCACATTTCATTTGCCACTACCTTCTGCTAATTAGATGTTTTATACTTTACTAGACCCGAGAGAGCATGGAGCAATTACAGCTGGAAGACCGGGTCCTCTGCCTCCACAATAGATGGCGAATCCTCTATGCTGGACTGGCAAATGGCACCGTGGTCTCCTTCAATGTAAAGGTTAGTGGTTTGGAAAAGAAGGCTGAATTCCACTTAAAAATAGTATAAGCGTATATAGGAAGAAGTAGCATGCAGGCATTTTTCTGTTTTCTTGTTTGAGGAAGCAACAGAATTAGTCGAGACTCAAAAATTGTTACCTTCTGATGTAAGTGAAACCAGATCCTCTGTTCTTTCTGTTTAGAGTCAAATGTGCCAGAACCATAATGTAACTTGGCTAAATTAAAACAAGCCTGAAGATTTGGGGCCAAATAATGAGTCACAGGTTAAACCAGTCTATCTCATCTTTTTTTTTTTTTTTTTTTTTTGAGACGGAGCCTAAAGCTCTCCCCCTTGTGTAGAGTGCTATGGCATCACAGCTCACAGCAACCTCCAACTCCTGGGCTCAAGCGAGTCTCCTGCCTCCGCCTCCCAAGTAGCTGGGACCACAGGCGCCCGCCGCAACGCCCGGCCATTTTTGGTTGCAGCCATCATTGTTGTTTAGCGGGCCCAGGCTGGGGATTCGAACCCGCCACCTTAGGTGTACGTGGCTGGCGCCTTAGCCGCTTGAGCCACAGGCGCCGAGCCCAGTCTATCTCATCTTAATAATAACACTATGAAAAATTAAGTAACAGGCTCAGCGTCTGTGGCTCTATCGGCTAAGGTGGCGGGTTCGAATCCCCAGCCCTGGCCCACCAAACAACAATGATGGCTGCAACCAAAAAATGGCTGGGCGTTGTGGCGGGCGCCTGTGGTCCCAGCTACTTGGGAGGCAGAGGCAGGAGACTCGCTTGAGCCCAGGAGTTGGAGGTTGCTGTGAGCTGTGATGC